>JAYKAV010003277.1:0-63873 GCA_035582835.1 Phoebastria nigripes | reverse complement strand
ATTACCATTCTAGATAATTCTAGATCATTATCTAGTCTTAATATGGATTTGGGGACAAACTCAAAAAAGTTCATAAAATCCAATCTAATCCAATCCAATCTGTCTCAAACCAAATTACTAAATCAAATTTTACCAAACCAAACTCTACAAAAATGTCATTTTATTGCAGGAAAAACAAAAAAGACCAAAACCAAACAAGTATTGGAAGCTAATTTTCTATTGGTCTTTTTGTTTATTTGTTTTCTTCTTTTTTTTTTTTTTTCCTTTTCTTTCTTTCTTTCTTTCAAAATAAGTTTTCCAGAGAAACATAGAGCTGAATTCTACACCTCAGTTGTGGAAGGATCTATTCTATCCCTTCAATGTTACAGTACTAAAAACAGAGCCTCTTTTTATTCTGCTATGCCTACTTAGTCAGAATCAAATCCAATTATATTTTAAACTTAATTGATCACTTATTAAGGATATACACAAAGCAATAAAAAAATATGGATATATATTTTGAAGACTAGCTGATGTTATGTAAAGTTCTGCAAAGTTCCTTATTCTTGTAAGGCTGGTGTATCGCACCACATTGTCTTCAGTAATTTTGGTGATATAGATGACAGCAGTTAATTTACAGTATTGGCAAGAACTAAGTTCAAAGTGTTAACGACACTACTGGGAAACAGGAAAAAGAAGAATATGTCTCTTTTGACAAAATGTCTTTCAACCTACATTTTCAATATTTTCTATTTGAATAAAAGAGCAAAGCTATATTTATATGAAGGGTAGCACACAAAAATTGTTTCAGATTCAGTTTATTGTTTCTGCAAATTGTAAGAGGTAGAAGCAAGCCAACAGCAAAGCCTTGCAAGATATTATGAAAATTAATGGTTTGTTGAAGAAAGGTGCCTTGGGAACTGAAAGAAAAAACAAAAGTATAAAAAAAGACAGCAGGATATTGTACTGATATGGAAGTTATGGCATTCCTATGATGCTGGCGTTGTTGCTGTGTCAAAGAACTGTTAATGCGGGATTTCAAACCCATCAAAATGGAGATTTTTTTYYYCCCCCCCCAAAAAATCATCAGACATTTTAAGACCTTTACAGCATTTTAGAATTAAATTCACCTGTGGTCTTGAATGTCTGCTTTCAGCATGAAAAAAAGCTTTGCTGGCCACTGAAACTGTCACTGTCTCAGTCTTGCCATCTGAGATATTAAGTTAAATGAAGCACCTACATCCTTCCAAAGCACTTAGAAATCTACTAAAGGAAAAAAAGTTTTATGAAAAAGCAACACTGCTATACAAATATTATCAACTAAACTCTCACTGTACTACGATTTGACAATACTAAAACACCCATCACCCATCCTTTGTATTAACATGGAAGTCAGAAATAATTTAATTTGCATGGAATTTATCTCATTTTCATGTTCACTCACTCACTGCTTGTGCTGTGTATCAATAAATGCTAACACAGCCAAAGCTAATTGTCTTGGAAAGGTAGATGAAAAAATGCAGCGTTTGTGTTTTGAATTTTCACAGTAGTAACATGAAAATTGGCTAACACCAAAATCTACTTCAAAAGTAGAAGCTTTATGGAAAAGTTCTATGTAATTGCCTGGATGTTCTTGGTTTTAATCTCCTTAAATAAACCCTTTATATTTTCTCCTGAAGACCGTGCAATATTTCAGACTTTCAAAGATTAATTTTTAAGCTCTCTTCAACAAAAATAGTCCTCGTACCAGTATACCCAACACCTCAGTCTTTGTTCCAACTAAATAAGTATTGGACTCTGTTAAGTAATTTGACAGGTAAAACAGGCAACCAAGAGTAGCAAGCTACAGAAGAAACAACTTAGCTGATCTCTGTGAGTAACCTAGGTCTCCTTTGGGGAAGGAGACAGGGGCAGAGAGCAAGGTATGATGAAATGAATATCTCAAAACTGAGAATAATGGAATATGAAGCACTAATGGCACCATCACATTAAGAAGTCATCAAAGCAGCCAGTAGCCCAAATTCACTCACAGCTCTATGTAGTGGAGCTGATTTAGCCGCTTGACAATTCCTTGTTACTGTGGGGCATTATCTTTCTTTTCACCAGCTTATATCAAATTCTAAACATAATGAGAAGAGAAAACCAGGCACAATCTGTAGCATTGTTTCCTATTCTTTTGCCAAAACACAAAAGAAAGCTGCCCATTTCAAACAGCAGAGGGTACAGTCCTGTGAGAGACCAAGAACCTTGCAGGGGTTGCTGAGTACGTTCAGCCAACGCTGAAAGTTGCTAGACAAGGATAGCAAATGGTAAACCTATGTAAAGTGTAGGAAGGATGCTGTACTTTCACTACCTTCCTCCCCTGTCCCATCCTCTCTTAAAAATGACTGCCTATGTATTTAATAACAAAGTCAAAAACCAAGAACATTTTCAGTGTTCATGAGGAAGAGGAAAGAACTCATGCCACTTGGCTAAGCAAAATAGAAGTACCCAATATACTTAAAAACACTCACTAAGAATAAATAAATGATATGCTACAATTCTACACCACAGCATTGTTCTGTTCACCACAGATTTTAAAATGTGTTACAAGGATGGTAATATGGCAGATCGCATACTAAGCAGCATACAGTATTTGATATTTCAATGAAAATCTTAAAACAAACATGAACAGCAGTCTGTAGAACACATATAGCAGTGATTTCCCTTTGCAAAAATGGCAGAAATCTACCACATTATATTTAACATTATATGCTAAGGGTTAGCATTTATTTGATAATCTTAGCTGTCTATTGCGGTATGTACAGTTCAGCAGTGTCTGTAAATAGGTAAGGGACAGAATCAAGTTCAGATAATTAAAGTTTTCTTGTAAGGTGAAAAAAAAAATCTAGAAGTAAAGAGAAAACAGTAGAAAAATCACCATTACACAAAATGTTTGCTAAGGAAAGTATTATCTGTCAAGCTACTAAAAGACTTACCACACAGATTTACTAGCTGTCAAAAAACCAAAAACCAAAACCCCACAACAACAACAAAAAAAATCCCGCCCCCCCCCCAAACCCAAATTAAAACCACATTCTTACTGACAATGAAAGGAAAGGACATTCTGGTAAYGAAAAGAGCAGCAATTAAGGATTTCAGTCAGGTAATTTCAGAATTATGGGAATTAATGCTACATCACTGTCTGAACTAGTCATGCCAAATACAAAGAAATGAAACAGTCTAAGAAACAATGACAAGGTCTAGGTAAATCAGAGGATCTGGGAACATTGTAAATTTCTAGTGCCTATGTATTATTGTGATGGGACCTAAAAGAAAATGTTTTTTTTCTGTCTCTAGTAATGTCATAGTATGTGCACCTGTAATCACTTTCTTTCACAAAGATTTAAATACAGAGATGGTATTTAGCAATGACAATAATTTCTTTAATTTTCAGAAGAAACAAGTTTTGCAACATTTGCTGTAATATTTGAAACAAATATTGTGCTATTTAAAAAAAAAATTGAAAAGAATATTTCTCATGTTTTAGAGCTATTTCTCAGATCCCTGTAGAGCAACATTCCTCAGTCTGAAAGGTCACAACTACAAATAAATCAAGACTGTCAACAGCTAGAGTGTCATGCTGATAAAAGAAATAAAACAATTTATGGAGTTATACTTCTCACAACAAACCTTTGTCAGGCTGTCATCTATCTAACTTCAAACACTTCTTTGTAGAACATCATTTTACTTTGCTCCTATTGTGAAATTACCTTTAAGTGTCCATTATGAACTTTCCAGGTATTGAAAAAAATAAATCAAGTTTGGGGCATCTTTGATCAAGATAGTCTTTCATGTTGGTTATCCATGTATTTTACTGCCAGTTCAACACTACAGTGCCAGGCAAAAAAAAGGTATTACTGCTTTAGTAACTGATATAGGTATGGTAGATGCTATTAAATGTTTATAACTGAAATTTTGTTTCCAGTGATACTCAGAGAGAGGCTGTCAAAAAAAAGAATCTGGCTATGAACAATGCCAATAAATCAAGAATTCTTACTATTTTTCCACCTTATGCATTAGCATAACACAGATGTTCTTGGTTTCTCAGCTTCTAATACTTGTCTTCCTCCCATCTGTCTTTACTTATAAGTATGAATTTAGGTTTTTCTATAAAATGAAATTTTATTACTAAAATTTTCTATCTGTTACTAAAATGTCCATTCTATTTCCACAAATAAAAAGTGACGGTAATACATGAGTTCTGCTTAACAAAATAATTATACACTGACTTCTCTAATGTGGCTTTTCCTGATGTTCATTATAAAATTTGTATTTTTAGTAGTGCTTCCCTTCCTGAAGACAGAATATATTCTAAAGTTTTTCACTGAGTGTGATGTAGGTTTTTATGATAAAACACACTACATATTGTGGTGTGTTATCATTAAAGCAATTATTCAAGTTAGTTCACAAAGTCAGAAAGAATAGATGCTTTCAGGATTTAGATTTAAATGAAATCTAAAACTCCATTCTCTGAAAACCATATGAAACTTTTCCAATTTTCAACACTTTCTCAGGCCCTCATAGTTAAGTTGAGCAGTAACAAAGTCAAGCTTCAGTGTAGGTGATCTAGTTTTAATGTTCTAGGCACAAGTTCAGACCTGCTGAAAGTAGATACAACTGTTAAAGTTAATGAATTTCTACTTGTGTTGACAATAACTACAGTGGCATTTGTTATGCTGAGATCTAATGCTTTTCGTTGGAGTACAATTTTACTACCTCTTAAGAGGTGACATATTAAGTCTTTCAGACAGGATAATTGGAAATCCATTAGAAAGCCCTTCACATTATGCTCCCCATAATGTTTTTGTTTGTTTTTTAACTTTATAGCAATGAGCACTTGTGGTATAAAATGTTTTGCAAAATTTTAGATTAATTGGACTTCTAAATCTATACTATTGACAAGCAGTCTTCGTAAATGTAATTAACTTCTAGAGAACATAGGTGAAATAAACACTTTTGAATCTAACATTATTGGACTTAATTGTTTAAAAGAAAACCAATTTTTTATTACTGCCTTAGATGTTTATGCAAAAAAGGAAACTATTTTATATTCTACAATTTTTTTCTTTTAATAAGTAAAAAAACAAAACAAAACAACTTGCCTAATATTTCATTCAAACTTACGTCAGTCTCAACCTTTATTTTATAAAGCTGTATTTGAATACTGATGTGCATTTTAGCTTATTCCTTAAGCACATGGAAAGAGAATACCTGAGGGAAGATTGTTATCAATCTGCAATTCTGACTATGAAAGTTGGAGTTGTTCAAGAGTGTGAATACATTGTCAGCTGGGGGACAAATCTGGGACATCCACATAGAACTGGGGGGTCAAGTAAAATATCTGTTACCATAAGCATCTCACTGGGATCAGACAGCTCACTGGATCCTGGAGACCAGCAAGGGTACAGAAATACCATAAGAAAAATGGAGAGCAAGTGTCTATTGGCCTACTTCTACGTTATCTGTCCAAAAAGCGTGTGTGATTTTTAAATCAGTCTTGACTGGATAAAGAGATAAATGCTTTAATTCCATTTAGATGATCATATCAAATATATTTGTCAAAATAAGGCATGATATAAAAGATGAGACTCTGAATTTCACTTCACGCTGATATAAATATGCTACTCACCAAGGCATAGGTAAGGGCTAGAACTAGCTGTTTGGCTTGAATGGAGGAGCTGTTTCTAGGCTAGCCAAATATTAGGCAGGTTTTGTCTGCTATCAGATGCTAGTGCCTGATAAAACCTGCAGCTCTAGAAGACACCAGAACTGTCAGAGGCATTTGCTAAAAGTAAGGTGTTGATAAGATGGGACAGTGTGAAAAAAAATTCAATTTAAATGGAATCCCTGCAGGAGTCCAGGAAATGGATTTGCTACAAACGTTAGTGTCTTTTAGCAGGAGTGGAGTCTGCCTTATGACTACAACCTGAGATGAGATACATTCAGACATCAGAAGCTCTGATGAAGTGAATGATCCAAGAGTCCACAGCAAGTCAGATGAATATAGGGCAAGACATCTTTTGGATCTGATCTTAGGGAAAAGTAGCTAAGCACAGTTTTCTTTCTTTTTTAACTTCTTTGAAGATTTGTAACTGGGCTGTCTCACTCTGCTATTGCAAAAATTGAAGATAATATATATTCTTAACCTGACTTGACCTAAGCGTGATTTCACACTGACTAGCAGTGAGACTTCCTTTACCCAAAGGCAAGGCAGATCTATGAACTTTGTTAAAGTGCCCAGGAGTTCCAGCAGCCTCTGCAGAAGCTGTGCATTCCTAGTTTGTGAGCTTGCATCACAAGGATTTGCAGAGAGAAAAAATTTGTTTTGGTGACTTGGGATAGCTAGGAAAACTCTGACACACATAGGGCGATCAGAAGCATGTCTGAACTTTGACAGCCTTGAGGGACTTTGATGCACAAGCCCAAAAAAACACTGCACAGAAGTAAGAGACAACTAGATCTCATAATATTTAATTAATGCACAGCAGCAGAGACAGTTCCCATTGTAGATCAGCTGGGGAATATCGCTAGGAATTAAAGAAGGGCAAATTGAGACTGAATGATCCTGGCCCCTTTAGATTGGAAGCTGCACCATGTCTGCCTGTTTTGTTGGCTTCACAAACACTTGTTTCAACATCTGTGAAGATGGGTCCTTCACTTTTTAATTTTTGTGTGAAAGTAATTATCAAACACACCTGACTGGAATTTTTTTTCTCTGGAATAATTTCAGCTCATAAACTGAATAAGTTGCAGAAAATGTGCTTTTGAAAAAAAATTGATAGCAGTATTTTTCTTTAGGTAGGTAAACAGTTGTATTATCAATTGCTGAGTAAGATTTATGCTTTGGGCAACCCTGGTGAGTCAGGCTGAACTGTTGTCTGGTGCCCTGCTGAGACAAAAGGAGACTTATTATCACTTGCCATCTTTACCTTTATTGAAAATAGATTCTAAGAGTGGAGGAAAAATAATTCAATACGTTGGTTTACTTCTGTGCATCTTTGTGTTGGAACTGATATTTTCCAGCTTCCAATTAAGTGCAGTATGGGAATGGATGTTCTGCAGTAACTTTTAGATGTCAAAAAATCAAGAGAGAGAACATTTCACAGTAGAATTTATAATTATTTTAAAATCATTTACACTTTACATTAAAAAGCTCTGTTTCTGCACAGTTCTTTTGAACATCTTTTATCAGAAATACTGGCAATGATGGTAAGGAATTAGACTGTAGCCTCTAGCACAATTTTGCTGAATATGCCATAGGCTATAAGGCTTTATAGGGCTATAACTCACTTCAGAGTATTCTTTCAGATGCAGTTAATGATTAACCAGGCCATTAACAACAGAGATAGAATATCATTAAAAGAGAAGGTAAAAAAAGGAAGCACTAATTTACTAAGAAGTATTAATTGTAAATTACCTTACCATGTATTCCTCTCATTTTTGATCACATTTCTAAGTAAAAAAAATAATATAGTAAGATGTGGTATATGTGTGTATATTTTGCTTTGTCTTTTTAATCTTTCCTTTTCTGATAGAAACCAGTTAAGTTCATGGAACGCATAATGTTAAAAGAGAATTTTACACTCTATAGCCTAGTCAACCAGATATCAGTACGTTCTGCAAGAGCTATAAAAAACATCCTATAAAGTATGGCTGAGTCCTACAATTTAAATTTAATTGCATTACTCTGAAAATTACTGGTACTCACAATGTAGTTTTTAATGCATATTTTAGAAACAGCAATCATTTTAACAATTTTAAAGATATGATCTTGTTACTTTTTTTATTTGATGAAACAACTACTGAGTTTTTAACCTCATACTGCAGAGCTTGTGTAGCTTTATCAGGAATGAAARTCATTATGATACTGTAGATAAAGATTTAATGTACTAATCTGAATTAAATAAGTAAAGCATTTTATGAGCAATTCATGGAACTTCTGTTTAGCTGAGATGTTTAATGGTAAGTGTTTCAGAAATTGAACTCATTTTGACATGGGGATACTCCAAGCTTAAGAAGACATTAACAGTTACTGAAATTCACAACATAAGAAGGCTTGTGTGAGTTGTTATATTTGTCCTTCTTTCCCCATTAATCTTCTGTGCATCTGAGTGGGAGAGTGCATTGCTTATAAAGTATTTCTGCCAATCCATTACTAGTATACCCACAATCTTCTCTAATATGTACATTTCAAATATGGGCAGGATGATCTTACAACATGACCTCACATAAAATGTTTGTTTAGAATGTCTTATGCAAATGTTCACATCTTTGAGGAATCACACACTTGAATTATAGATAAACATAATGGAATTTTGGTGCCTTTCTCTTGTCACATACTACAACAAATATATTTATTTGAGACACATTTTAAGAAGAGATGCGAGACTATTTCCAGTTAAAGTACACAATTTCTATGCATCTGTCTTTTCTGCTTTCTTTCTCCAGAAACCAAGCTTTTCCTGACAAGTTTCTTTCAGTAGATAGTAAGCTTTGGCCGGTAAAAAAAACC
The DNA here is from genome assembly GCA_035582835.1 of Phoebastria nigripes. Classification (NCBI taxonomy): domain Eukaryota; kingdom Metazoa; phylum Chordata; class Aves; order Procellariiformes; family Diomedeidae; genus Phoebastria; species Phoebastria nigripes. The sequence goes on along the minus strand of JAYKAV010003277.1, from coordinate 55,340 downwards.
CAATAATTTTCAAGTTTGCAGAATGCTTTTATCCCAATGCAAGATGATAACAAGGCCTAAGGAAAACTCACTGACACAAAAATGTCTGTCTGGATGTTATAAACCTTCCTGGCTTATATTTTATTAAAACAGGTGGATTCATGTGAAATAGTTGGCATTTAGACAAAAAACCTCAGTAAGTGGAAACAAGATTTGCAGTAATGTGTGTCTCACCAGTTCTAACTGGGGTAGGTATTACACAGAGTTTTTTCATAGAAAACGAATAGATCCAGAAAATACATTTTAGCTTTGAAGAGATCAATAGTTGATTTTTCAGATAAGAGTCTCTAATGAAAAAGTAACCCTAATAATACAGAAACTAACTGGTTTAGCAAGAAAATAGAAAATCAGAAGTGATGCAGATTTACTTTAAAAAGCAATAGTTTCCTGTAAATTTTAGCAGAGAACAAAACTGATTTCTATTTTTTGGTTTCTCCCTCTGAGATGGTACCAGTTTAAAAGAAAGGTTTATGCTGCTTTGCATGGCAAGTATATCTCTTTTCATACAATCCCTCTTCAGGGAAGAACCGATGAAGTTTGGTGACAAATGGAAAGCTACAAGGTCTCTTGCTTTTCTTCAGCTGCTGCATGACAATTTTGAATACTGTCTTGTTCATTTACTATAACTATTAAAATTGGAGTGGGTAAGCATAATCATTTTACTTTCTGGAATTTAAAATTTGTGGAGGATGCTAATATCTTTACTTTTTCTACTGATACCTTTTAAAAAGATTTTCTACATTTAAATATAGCATATTTTCATTCCAGTAGAGAACCTTGAACAGCTCAATAAAGAAATCAGCTTTTTTTCCTCTCTAAGTAGACAATGTCTTACTTCCTGTGTCACTAATGACTGTACAATTAAAGAATCAAGCTGCAAACAAACCTGCAATATTCTGATATTAAGATAAATTCTGTGAAATTTAAAATAAGCARAATATTTGTATTCCCAGTATTTGTATCTATAGATCAATGTGATGTTAACAAAAACCAAGAAAATTAAATCAATTCTATCAGCAGTGGAGTTGTGGGCTATGGAGCCCAGTGTGAAATTGGGGGTCTAGACTGCTAGGGCTGAGCTCTCCTGTGGTTAGATCACTTATCCTCATCCAGCAGGACCCAAATAATACATTTGAAAACAACATTTCTTTACTATTTACTATTCCCAGAGACCAGTTATAGCCAAAACAGCACAATGGCTGGCTTCTACCCGGGTGAAAGCCAGTAGTAAGCTAGTTATATGGAATATTTTGAGCTCCCAACAAAACCAGCAGTTTCACAGTTTCTTAGTGCTGTTCTGTGTCAGACACAGATTAAAATTATTTAATCTCATATTTGCCTGATTTTAGATGAACATGAATTACTCTTCCTGCCAGGCATTTGTTGTCTGGCTTCACACTTGCAATTTTGTCCATGAAATCTGGCTAACAGGGTGGCCTGGTATCAGCAAAATGTAATTAAGAGAAAGCTGCAAAAACTAATCTCTGCTAATGTATTTTAAAGTTTAAAGCACTCTTTAAATATTCCTCACAACCTCTGAGTAATACATTATCTTACCAGGTACACGATCACTTGCTTACAGTTTTATCAAATGTATACTAACACTTATCATATTACCACAACTAAGTTACTATTGCAACATTAACTTTGTATGTGACTTACTAATCGGAGAGACTAATTTAACAGAAGTACTGTATCTTTGCTTTCCAGCCCAGTCAACAAATTAGATTACTAGAGCTTTCCTGTACAATAAGCCTTTCAGTTCACTTACTCTAAGCAAGTGATATAGATGTTAATTGAAAAGTTGTGCAGACTAGTGGATACGGCTTTAAATTGTAATTCAAGGTACCTAGGTTAAATTCAGTTTGCTTTTACCAAACCATTTAATCTTTCCTCACAGCCTTCAAATTTTTGTTCAAACTGGCCTTGCAAATCATATCTGATTTCAGCGGCGGGCTTTAAACCATACCATCATATATGCAAAGGTGTTTCTTTGCTGTATGACCTTTGTAAAGTTCCATTTTTGTAAAGCCTCCTTCACAGGAAAAAGAAAATTAACTTTTATATTTCACTTACTTGTTTCAGGACAGAAATGGATAGTTGCAGTGAGGTTGTAGCTCAGCAAAATTAAGGATCAACACAGCAAGAAAGGGCTAGTATCTCCTAAATATGAGAAAACCTSTGCTTAATTTTTCCCCTCCCTTTTTGCCAGCTTTTGCTGGTAGGGACCCTCACATCTGATAGAGCAAAAGGACAAACAATTGTTCCATTTGCCAGCTTGATTTACAAAATGAGACTAAACATGTCAGCGCTTTCCTGAAAATTAGAAGCTATTGGGCCCTAAGCTAGGCCAGCTGTAGCTAATTTAAGGAGTCATGAGTGCACAAAAGCAGGAACTGCTGCTGTAAATGGTGGACATACGGGATTCAAGTCTCAGGCACTGAAGTTGCAGGGCTACAGGATTTTGCTGCATGAGCAGGTACACCTTCACTGATTTCAGAACTATTTTTGCTTTTTCCAGTAATGAATTTGCCCCAGACTGCCTCAGTGCATCTGAGCTTTGGGAAACCATAAACCATGTTTATTTTTTTGCATATATTGATAAATTGCTGTTTACACATCCTACCTCCTTATGTCCGGACTCATCATTTTGCATGCCTATCTCAAGTTGGTCAGTGACACATTATAAGCAAGACAATTTCCCAACAGCCTCATTGCAGAATAACGGATCAGCTTTCCAACTCAATTGCAACTTATGTTATAGGAGCAATTCAACTTTGTGCCGTGCTTCAATATCAAACTTCAGCAGAATATAACATACTGGCAGGCTTTTTTTTTTCACTGTTTGCAAGTCAAATATACAAAGTTTGTCTTTGAAAATATGAGACTACCTTTTTCTTTTTCAGCTTGCATTGATCAGGCTGACCTCACCCCAAATTCTTCAGCTTCTGCATTTTTTAAATAACATAGTTTATAAAAAGGGCCTTCTGACGAATGTTCTCATTCCTTTCTAAAGTTTGTTCAGACTCATTGTAAATCACATCTAAGTTGTGTGAACCCTTTCTTTCCTTACAACCCTCAGTATAAAAAGGGTTTATTTATTTTTTTTTTCACTTTGTAGGAAGCTTTCAGTCTGAATGACACCTTATTCTAGTCTGCAAGCAAGAAAGCCTTTCTTGTCGTTCTCAGAAGTCTGACATTTAATCCTTTCATTGCCTGGTTTCCACTGACAAGCTGCTAAACACCTATGCCCTGGCCAAATAAAGCTAGTGTGCCTGTAATGACACTAAGTCACAGAGCAGAAGGTCAGATACCATTCTGAATTTTAGTCATGAAATGAAAGTGATGAATTATTAGCTACTCAAAAATGCATATCACTGGGATCTACAAAGGTGACCTTGACTTCAAATGACATTATTATCAATGTTCTGTTTTTGGAAGCTTGCCTGAAAAACATGATCCAATAAAAAAATCCTTCATGTAATTACTAGAGTGCACTGCTGGGTGAGCATATGCTAATTTACATTTACATCTTTGATTCATACATTTCTTAAGTCATATAYCTGGAGAAAACACATTCAACAATATTCAGAAAAAAATTTTGAGCAGTCATGTAAAAGAAAACTACATATTTTTGTTGTCTTATAGCTTATTCATAATATTACCCATATTTGAATTTATTTCTATAACAGACCAGAGTGCAAGCCATTGAATAATACATTGCAGTTAATTCAGTTAATATCTACCTGACATTACAGGGCTGAAATAATTGTTATTATTGTTTATATATGCCCTGAATCTGCATAATGCAACCTGAAAAATCTCATACTGTCAGTAGTCAGAAACTTGGTTTGAAGAATCCAGACTTCTGGTAGTCTCCAGATGCACGTGAAGGTGGTCCTAAATAGCTTGATATATATACAAGATGCAGTGCAATGACATGCAGAGATACTACCAGCATGCTTCTTAAAGCACTGCAAGGAGATGTACCCTGACTTGCAGGGACTGCCTGCAGTACCACATTGGTGAAGCTATCTTGCTTTCGGGTCCACAGCTGGCAAATGACCAGCTGTCTTGTGTATCTTTCTGACACATTGTTCTGGACAGGGACTAGCATCAGATTCCTATGAAACATTTTTTCCATTTTGATCACTGCCTACCCTAAGTCACAAATTGGATAATACCTGGGTGAGAGGTTGAAATTAATTTAAAAATAAAGAAAATGATTATAAAAAATGAAAAACAACCCATAACTTCCATTAAGASAGCATCTTCTGTTAATCACATGCACAGGACTAAGCAAGTATTTTTTTTCCTAGGCCAACAACTGCTTTCCCAGGCAATTTCTGACCATGATTTAGGAATTAGCAGGGACCAGGGTGATCCTTCTCAACAATCTGTTTTGGAAGGTGAGAGTTGGGTAGGGTGGATGTGACAAAATAGTGCCAGCTTGTCTCTGGTCTAGTAAAATGTTCCTGGCATACACTACCTCATATAGATGTGGTTACTGTGTCCAGTGCAACAGCCATTTTCTTGTCAACCTTTTCCATTTACATTAATGTAAAAATATATCACAAATGCTCTGGAGCATATGGCTCTTCTAGCTGGTTTCTACATGCACATTAAGATACTGGCTATAAATATTACCCTGTGCATAGCTGGTATCATGAGGTGTTCAGAGACTGCATCTATTCATATGAGTTACAAAAGCATCTGAGATCAGCTGAGATCTTGTCTGCAGTCTCAGAGTTATTGTACATAATAACCATGTGATTTCATTAAGCCTGGTTCCTCAGCTCTGTAGCATATGAAAAGTATAGACTTTTCATATGTCAAAGTGGGGCTACAGGCTGCTTTGTGTTCATCAGTTAGAATTGTTCAATTTATTTGATAGTTATTTTAAGAAAATGAAAGTTCTTCCAGAGGAAACAGCATTCATAACTGTATGATCTAAATTTACCTGCTGCCAGCTTCATCCCAATAAACTCATGTGACTCAGCATTCTGCTGAGAGACGCTCTAACACTTTAACAGAAATTTTCCATGGATGTCTCCTATTTAAATATCGAAAATGGTTGACTATTATTTCATTCCTATGTGCTCATGAACTCACAGGTCATGGTAATATAGTTGTAGCAATTTAAGGTCTTATAAATCTAAAGGATTTCAATGTGTACATAATCCACATCCTAGGACCAAACATTGCCAAGAGGAGACTTTTAAACTGAGATAATGTAATATTATCTCTCATGTTCCTTTGTAGTTAAATCTCAACAGAAAGGACCTACACTTATCTAATCTCCTAATCAGTGTCAGGGAAGTTATACAGGGTCAGCTTAGTAAGAAAAGCAGGGAGTAAGTACAAAGTTGGTTTTATTTTTAGAATTATAAAAAAAAGAATTCTACAAAATACTCTGCTGTAATCAGCTGGAAGTGGTAATATCAAAATGCTTTAGGAGAGCTTCTGTAGATACCTTTTAATGCAATGTTTATGTAATTAAATATATATATTGTAGTTTTTAATTGTGACAAAAGAGCTATTTTAGTTCTGTTTTGTAACTAAAACACAAACCTCTAATTCTGTCAACCCTATAAAATATCTTTAAAGAAGCTTAAGTTTGGGAATGTGATAATCAGATGAAGCAGAGGTACAGAACACCATTTAAAGTGACACAAATATTTGTATGTGGGATTTACCCAAAAATGCTTTATTCACTGTGTTTGTCACAGTTTAGCAAGGATATTCAGTGCATCCAAAAGAAAAATGCAGATAGGCATCCACAAACAACAGTGATATAGTCCAGTAAGCTGAGATCCTACATTAGTACTTTCCAGGGTTTGAGAGATGCTATAATTGCTTGGATTGTTCATGGTTTATTATATATTGTTGAAAGTCATGTTCTGTTTAAAGAGGATGTTTCTGAGCAGTGGAGGAGAAAGTTTCCTGCTTGCAGGCTTGACTGCAACAAGGCAGGAAAAGAGGGAAAGTCTGTGCCTAAAGGTTGGAGAAAGCCTCTTTTTAAAAGCTGGTCAGAGGTGAAGGGATGAGTGCAAGGCGGAGGGTGACTGTGAGCAAGAAGACAGCTTGCCTATGGCAGAGAACAGATCCCTAACCCAGCAATAGCAGTGAGGAAATTTTCCTGAGGACTCAGAGGGAATGAAACAGGAGTTCACATCCAGGAACGCACTGGGCAGAGGGAAAACTTGTTTACAAACCGTTTAGAATTGCATTGTCTTTTAGCAGATCTGTTTTTTCTTCTCTGCTTTCAGAGCTACTTTATTTTTGTTTGTTTTCTGGTAAAGCCTAGCTTGAAAAACTGGAAAGTCTTTGATGTGCTCACTTTTAAAGAAGATGGTGCAGCCTCTTCAAAGCTCTGACCAATGTAAGGGTTTGTCAGACAGGCGACAAAGATTAAAAATCAATCCAGTGTCTAAAACTGAGTTAGATACTCTTAGTGACCTCTTGAAAGCATGTTAATTAAAATTTTCATTTGAACAGCATTAGGAGGTTCAATCTGTTTTTTTTTCTGCCGCAAATGACTTTGAGATGATACGTTTCTCCTGTTTGATGGATATCAAGAAGCCACTAACCTTGTAATCACTTCATAGAGAAAGAGGTGTCCTGAATCTCTGTTCAGTTCCTGTAGCTTAAGTTGAGATTAATTCTCAACTTTCAAAAACTGGACAATTGTAGGAAAACTAGTGCTATTGGTATTGCTGTGGTTGCCATGCCTGCCCTGGCTTTGCAGTATATGTTTGCTTTACAATGCTACCAAGTCTAGCTGTCTTAATGAGTAACAGATTCATTCTAAAAACTAACAGAAAAAGATAAAGCTATCATATGAAAATGTCAGGGAACAAGTATTTTGATTAGGGCACTAAACAGAAGTTTAATAAAAGTCAGTCTGCGATACAGGTTATAGCTGTTCTCCAGAATGGCTGCACTGCATGTCCCAGCCCTGTGAGAGCCCCGTCCCACAGCAGTCTGAGATGCTGAGCAGAGCTCACTATGCTTTCCAAACCTGATGCTAAAGAAATAACTCTGTCCATCACAGCTATCTTGTCTCAATCTGATTAAAGTCTACTCTATGAGGATCAAAGGCCTTCTAATATCCTTTAAAAAAAAACAAAAACACCAAACAGATTTTTATCACTTAGACTAAATAAAATCTGTAGAGTAACTGTTTCTGAAATATATGGAACCATATTTTCATTTATCTAAGCAGGATTTTTGAACACTGTCTGCAGACACCAAAAGAAAGACTCATAATTTGGTTTACTGGGCTCTTTTGAATAGGCCATGTGCATAACGTACCATGGTACGTAAAACCAGCACACCATTTTGATTCACTAGAGAATATATTTGGAGGCAATGTCAGTCACCTGACAAGGGAGAATTAAAAAAAAAAAAAAAATCCCAAAGCAACCAAGCAATGCAAAGATAAAAAGCCCCAAAAATCTAAATACCCCTGCATGCTTGTTTAAAGACCATCTCACTACAGAACAAAGCATTCAGTATTTTTTGTTTCCTTATCTACCAATTTAAATTAGAGATCAGTAAAGTTCGTACAGCGCTGATTGCCTTCTCTAGAAGTCCAGCCACAGGGCAGACTAAGCGTGGGCTCCTCATCTCTCTCTGGTTACTCATGGTGAGAGAGAAGTCTCTTGTTCTAATCAGTGACGGGAAGATCTTTCAGACCTAGCACTGTTGTTGCTGGGATTGCTCCTGGTGTTTTCTCTCCTTGCTTGCCAACCCCTGCCATCTAAGGTAGGAAAAGACACTCTGAGCATTGCTCTGGGAAAGAAAGAAAAATTCAAAGAAATAGTGATGACACTTTCTCCATCTTTCCCTCTCACATAAATTCTTTTTTTCTCCTCCTTTTTCTCCTCCTTTTTCTCCTCCTTTTTNTTTTTCTCCTCCTTTTTCTCCTCCTTTTTCTCCTCCTTTTTTTTTTCTTTTTTTTTTTAAACACTGCTAATCTCACATGTTGAGGAGGGAAGGATACTTTTTCTCATTTCTGTGACAGACACCTAGCCTAATCAGGCAGGTTATAGCAGAGATGACTGTAATTGAACACATATAAATTAATAAGGTGAATCTGTACTCTCGCATCAACCACTGAAGCTTAAACTTATAGCTATACTGAGGAAGTAATAGAGAAGCATCACACCTCCAAAAAACAGCAGCTGTGCGGGCAGCAGTCATGGCCACGGCCAGTCATATTGTTATGTTTATGTGCTGGATTTCTTCAGAGTGAATCTTGAAGACCTTCAGATCAAATACAATAATCTTTCTACCCATCTTTATGGTATAGTGATGAGTGGCACAGAAGAGAGAACTGTGTAGTACTAAAACAGGGCCACACAGCATCAGAAAGAATGAAAAATAAGTAACTGAAGCTCATCAGAGAAATTTTAAGTTAAAATATGACCAAGACAGGTGGGCTCACACTTCTACTGCAGCAAAAAAAGTGTACATTTGTGTCCTATCTTAAAAACAATCACAGTAAAACCTGTATCTTGCCACATTCAAGTTAGTATAGTGGAGCTCTCCTGACAGGCTGAACTGTATCTACCAAATCAGTAATGTGACTTCTTTAGGCAATATGTATTCTTTCTTGCAGGGCTGGTGTCTGACCCTGTTACCTGCATGAGATGTAATCATAGCACACCTGAGGTAGCTGAGGCACCAGCTACTTTTGGTTATCTGTTGGAAAGAGAAATCAGCTGCAGTGGAACAAACCAAAATATCAACATCTATTTTACTGTGGACCAGAGAATGATACATGAATGCCAGGAATACAAAAAAGATCTGGTTTCTAAATGTATACAGCATACATACTTAAATAATGTTTTTGTATAAATGTCAGCACATCATATTTTGTTGTATATGTATGTTGTGGAGGAAAAAGAAAAAAAAACCCTTCAGAAGGGAGAAAATCACTGCAATACAAAAGTAATATGCAGAATCCATATGGGATTCCGAAAATATTTTATGCGAATGTACAGTCAAAATTCTTTCATTCTGCAGCAAACAGCTCTGTGGTCATGCTGCTGTCTGTAGTGCAGTACCTCTGAACTACTGAGAACCTTACAGCCTTGAAAATAATATTTAATTCTCCCAACTAATTTTGATCTTCACACATTTCTTGAATATTTCTAAGGAGGCTAGGTTCTTCCTCTTTATTTCTTACTCATATTGGTTGTTTCAGATCCTTTTCCTGAAAAATGATATCATTAGCACAGGCAAGAAATTGTGAAGCCATAAGCTGCGTTCCAGCCTGTGTTCAGAATGAATACCACCTGTGTCTTTGAAAGGCTAAACATACTACTGGCAACTAGTTGTCCCAGAACAGAAAACTGCATTGCTACTGACTCACTAAAATAAAGGATTATAGAATTTCAGTGCTGTTGGGGTGCCTACCAACTTTCTTCATGACTTAGCTGAGATGCAATGCACATTATAATTAATGCAGGTCTAGCCTCAGAATACTGTGCTTTTAGCCCTTGCTGGTGCACCTTGCACAATATGCAACACACAACCAATGACTTGGTTTCGTCACAGCTGCATCAGCTTCTGCCATTGTGCTGGTTTTGGCTGGGATGATAGAGTTAATTTTCTACATAGTAGCTAGTATGGGGCTATGTTTCAGATTTGTGCTGAAAACAGTGTTGATAACACAGGGATGTTTTAGATACTGCTGAGCAGTGCTTACACAGAGTCAAGGCCTTTTCTGCTTCTCACCCCACCAGCGAGTAGGCTGGGGGTGCACAAGAAGTTGGGAGGGGACACAGCCGGGACAGCTGACCCCAACTGACCAAAGGGATATTCCATACCACATGGTGTCATGCTCAACATATAAAGCTGCAGGAAGAACAAGGAAGGTGGGGACGTTTGGAGTGATGGTGTTTGTCTTCCCAAGTAACCGCTACGCGTGATGGAGCCCTGCTTTCCTGGAGATGGCTGAACACCTGCCTGCCGATGGGAAGTAGTGAGTAAATTCCTTGTCTTGCTTTGCTTGCGTGTGTGGCTTTTGCTTTACCTATTAAACTGTCTTTATCTCAACCCATGAGTTTTCGCACTTTTACCCTTCCGATTCTCTCCCCCATCCCACCGTGGGGGGAGTGAGCGAGTGGCTATGGGGCTTAGTTGTTGTCTGGGGTTAAACCATGACAGCCAGATGCATTCAAATTTCATTGACTAGTCACATTAAAAATCCTGTCAAAGATGTTATCAGAATTTACAACAACTTCTGTAACCCATCCTCCATTTTTCACAGAGAAGAGAGAGAGCTGGGAAGCGAAGTGCGAAAGATTTTTCCCAAGAAGATGCTGCCTCCTGGCACAGCTTTTTAGATTCTCTCTGCTCTGTAAAACAGTTTTAAAAATCTCTATTTGAAGCACATCTTCCTTTCCCAACCCCCCAGGTCTTAGAAATGCCTGCCTCAATTCACTCATTACAAAATGTCTATAAATTTATATAATTTATCCCACAGAGTATGCAGTCTCACATTGGAGAAGTTACTGTACAAAATGCAGTTCCATGGTATAAACAATACTACTTCTGGATGAAAAATGCCATGGTTACAGGTAGAATTAGTGACAACCTTAAATTTTTGCAGCTGTTTGTGGTCTAAGATTTCCATTTTATTCGGAATCTCGAAGACTTGCCTTTTTTCCTGTATCATGTCTATGCAACTGCAACATCTCCTGCAGAATCTTAGAGCTTTTATCCAGCTTTCATATTTGTACTCATTTTTAACCTGACACCTTGAACCGTTAGCTGTCTTTCAAGATCCAGTGGGTTCCCACAGGACTATTCATTGATGAGTAAAAAGCCGAACTTAGATGTGACCTCTAGGCCTCTTCTTCATTTTCCTGCTTGTTAGCAGATTGTTCATGTGCAGTTTGATACCAGACAGAAGGTATTGCTGTAGATCTATTTTGTGCTTTACTTTTCTACCCATGTGGTACCATTTATCTATTATTTCTTTTCTTTTTGAAGAAAAAGAAATTCAGCTCTAACAATACGTAGGACATGAAGAGCTTGCCTGGAAATCTGTGTGTGAATTACACATTTTACGGAAACGCTTGCAGAAATGATGTTGCCAGATCATACGTGGGAGAGAGAAAAGAGAGGGCAAGATTTCCTGAACAGGTGAACTAGCGCTATTTGGATTTTGATATTGGTTGTACGTATAAATATTTTCCTATTCCTAGAAAAATATTGAGACTTTTTCTTTTTAATAAATATACATTAGTAGAGACAAGCCTGGGATTTTTTTGGGTCTAGGTTTAGATAAAAATGCAAATGAAGCCAAAATGGATTTTGCCTTTGAGGGAAAAGGTAATATAGCTATGTATTGCAGTTATTCCCAGGTGGCATATATACAGTTGAGTAGCAGAGGTTTTTTTCCCCTCCCTGTCTTAAATTGAAAAGTTCCAAGAATCAGCAGCTAAAAATCCCAGCTCCTTATATGGCTATACTGTGCCCTGAAGAGACCGGTGAGATGGTCATAGTTCATATACTGCATATTGTTCTTTTTTTAATTTTTTTTTTTCCCTGAGGCAAAAGTCAGGGGCAGGAAGCCGTGGGATTGGGACAAGTCACGTGTGCTCTAAAATATAAGAGCTGTGGTTTGAAGTCCCACTGTAATCCTTTCTATTTTTTTAAGCTTTGCAATTTCTTTGACCTCATAGGCTATGAAGAAATAATTTGTAGAATCAGGTTTATTTCTTCCCACCTCCAATTTCAAATCAAAAGGCCTGAAAAATACCCATGTCTTGAAATCTGCCCCAAAAGTAGAGCTTGTTTCATCACAGAAACACTATCCTAACCTCATTCCAGCTGCAGGTAGAATCAGATATTGAGTGTTGCATAAGAATAGGGAGATTCTATGAATTATTTCAAACTTGAAGTTACTTTTGAACTTGGTTCAGCAGGTAGAGAACACTTCAGGAAATGTTTGGGATTTTTCATTTTAAATCCAGATCTGGTCTTCTATGTATCCAGTTATCTCCAAAAACCGAAAGCTTCCTTTCAGTCAAGTATCTCTACATAGAAGTCATTGTTATATATAAAGAATTGTCATCTCATTGGTGTCTTAGAAGGATGAAAATCTGGCAAAATAGATAGGTAGGTAGGTAGATAGGCAGGGAAAAAAACCCCAACATACACACACGGCATTTTTTTAATGCTAAATGTTTTTTTCAGATAAACCTCCTTTATCATTGATCCATTCCAAGTGAATTGCAACCATTAGTTTTCAATAGTTTCTAACATTTTTATCTAAAAATTTTTTTTTTTTCAAAACAAGTATAAAATACCCATAGACAAAGCCATATAGACAAATGCAGACAAATGTAAGGTTTTTAAAAACWTTGTATCTTAAAAAAATTTGAAGATACCATAAATTTGTGGAATTTGTAGCATTTGAATTTGCCATTCTGCCTTTTTTTACACTATTAAAAATAAATATTTCTTAATAGGAGCTAATTTCTTTGACTTTTATACCTAGGCATTTAAAGTCTGACAAAATACACTGGGAAAACAATTCAGTAACCTATCATCAAGAAATATTCTTCCCAACATTCAAGACAGTAAACTGTATTTTATTTTTTACTGGGAAATGAAGTTAAATCTGCGGATCAAATTTGGTTCTGGACCTTTCCCAGGTTCCATGCATACTCATATATGTCCTCTAATTGGCAAGCTAAAGTAGCTACAATCCCTCCCTTAGCAAACTCCTCACAAGAGGTTCAATGCCATAGCAAAGGGTTAACTTATTTGGCCAGGAAGGAGGGAAACCTGAGCAGCAGGAAAAGGAATTTAATGAATTCCCTGAGCAGCGTCCCATAAAGACCAAGCTTCCATAAAGCACAGATCATTATTTATGGCAACTGCACTGCTGCAAAATCCTCTAGGGAGAATGGAAACTATCCAAACTCCCTCAGGGTGTCTTGCTCCTGCAATTTCATGGCTATACACTAGCTGGAGTCTTAATGTGATCCTTTTGCCCTCTTATACATCTCTGGAGGTCGCTGTTTTTTTGGTTTTGTTTTTTGTTTGTTTTGGTTTTCAATTGTTCCAGGTCATTCGATGAAGACTGCATTAGTCCCTTAAATAAAAAGAGACCAAAGGCTTAGTAGATCCCAGAGGCTTACCCTGCATCGCTGTGCTTTTCTACCTTGAAAGCTTCCAGGATCCTGTCTAGAATGTTTGTTTCCTTTCCAAATTTCCATAAAGAGGTCATTTCAGACTACATCTCAGATTGCAGGTGCAAAGGTGTAGGGAACACTGACAACATCAGCTTTAAGCATTTTAAACATGTTCATTAGGAGTCCCTGTTTACTCCATAGTTATGGAAGAAAAACTAGCTCCTAAGTCAGTTTTTCATAATCACTTTCTTTGTGGTAGTGAACAAAACTCAGAGAGAGTCATTAAAACTACTCACAATCCAAAATAGTGGGAAAAAACTCAAGGAAAAAATGAAGGACTGAAGCAACACAGTCAGTCTACTGAGAGGAAAGCTAAAAAGTATTTACTTCTTTCTTTCAGGGAATTTATAGACAATACAATAGAGATTAGTCAGAATTTTAGCTTAGAACTATGACAAGAGCAAACATTGCAAGTCAAAGCCAACTAGTTTAAAATAAATACATTTTTTTTAAAAGTAAGTAGCACAGCTACAAGTAGGCTAATTTGAAATACTTAATAACTATATAGTTTAATTCTGTAGAGAAGCTTTATTTTTTTTAGTGATTATGTTATAATTTGTGAACCGACAGCTGAGTACTAAGGAGGCTGATCAGTCACCTTAATGGAAGTGTGCAGTAGTAGAAAATTAGAAGAAAATAATTTGATAGGTAGGGTATTTGAAAGAGTCTAGCCTTAAGCTAGTCCAGTCAAACACACTGCAGCACAAATAAATTCGAGGTTGAATTGACTTACCCATGTGGACTTCAGAAGGTCCCGTGGGTTTCAAGAGTAACAGGTTTCACAGGTTCAGCCACTTCCTTTTTTAGGACTTAAATTTGAGATTCCAGAGTAGACTTCCCGTACTACGTGCATGCACCCTAACTTGTCTACTGATCTCTTCATTTTATCTTGGATTTTGAAGTGAGAAGACAGCCTGCAATCAATAAAAGTTGGACATGCTATTACATGAGAATATAGACTGCATCAAGTTAATTAGCTACATTTGTATTAAATCTTATATTTAGAATAAACGTACATGTTTTCTAGTAGTTCTTGTTTCAAGACCTCAGCTTCTTGAAGAAAGAGTTGTTTCATCTGTTCTCTTTGCAAAGTTCCTGGTTTGCAGAAAAGCATGCCAGACACAAGTATCAAACAGATGAATTATACATTATCATTTAAAAATGAATGGCAAAATTTACTAACCTGAAAAATCTAAAAGATCAAAACATTCTGGATGTCCTTCCAACTTACTTGCCAATAACAGTGAGAAGAAACAAACAGAGATTGGAAGTCTGGGACAGGAAAACACAATTAACTCTGATTATCTGGGAATCCAGTTGGGGAAGAACTCATCTGCCTGTGATTGTTCATTAGAGGATAGTTGAGTGGATTCAAACTAGCAGGATGCTCACTTTTCAAAAGAGCTTCAGCAAGGGACTCCAGCTTTTTGTAGTTTAACTACATAGCAATTTAGTAAATAGCTGTTTGTCAGCTGATTTTTCAATCTTTTTTTCCTATGTGGTACAGCATAGCTTAAACTGCAGCTCCCCACGAGTACAATTTGCAATACACAACATGGATTAGGATTAGATAATAAAGAATACAAGTGAAATGTAATACATACCACACCACACATGTATCTGTATGTACTTGTATGTTTGAAAAATGCTTTTTATTTATTTATTAACAAATGCTGAAAAACCTTGCACAGTTTTTCTCAAAATACCTGCTAACAGCAAGAGATGCACAACGGTAGTATTACAGACACAGTAACTGCAGTAGGATTTGATGCAAAATCTAGAGTGGTTGTCAGATTGGGAGCTCTAGAGTGTAATAACTCTAATTCAGTGAGGAAATATGTGTTTGTCATGGTTTAACCCCAGCCAGCAACTAAGCACCACACAGCCGCTTGCTCACTCCCCTCCGGTGGGATGCGGGAGAGAATCGGAAGGGTAAAAGTGAGAAAACTCGTGGGTTGAGATTAAAGACAGTTTAATAGGTAAAGCAAAAGCCGCGCACGCAAGCAAAGCAAAACAAGGAATTAATTCACTACTTCCCATCGGCAAGCAGGTGTTCAGCCATCTCCAGGAAAGCAGGGCTCCATCATGCATAACGGTTACTTGGGAAGACAAACACCATCACTCCAAACATCCCCCCCCCCTTTCCTTCTTCTTCCCCCAGCTTTATATACTGAGCATGATGTCACATGGTATGGAATACCCCATTGGCCAGTTGGGCTAGCTGTCCTGGCTATGCTCCCTCCCAGCTTCTTGTGCACCTGGCAGAGCATGGGAAGCTGAAAAGTCCTTGACTAGTGTAAGCACTACTTAGCAACAACTAAAACATCAGTGTGTTATCAACATTCTTCTCATCCTAAATCCAAAACACAGCACTATACCAGCTACTAGGAAGAAAATTAACTCTATCCCAGCCAAAACCAGGACAGTGTTAAATGTAATTTATAAAGATAAAAAATGAACGTTGACAGAATAAAAAATAGACAGGAAAAAGGTTACGTTTCAGATGAAAGATTTTCTAGGTATTAGAGCAGAGGTGTCAGAGGCATGCTGTCCTAGTTAACGGCAGACTTTTACTAACCAGAAAGAAATTGCTATTGTGAGGGGCTAGGTGAGGAAAGAATGCAAAATAAATTTCTAATTATGATAAAGATGTTCCAGGATACAACGCTGATGTTAAAAGCGAACAGAAACTCTTAGCAACTTAGCTAATGTGGAAAGAAATAAAGCAATAAGAATAAATCAGAGAATGGTTTGAGTTGGAAGGGACCTTTAAAGATCATCTAGCCCAACCCCAAATAAGGAAGCTGCATTTCTAAAACATAGAAACATATGTAGATGAATAAAAGAGAGGGTTCACAGCAAAAGTTCTGAGTCACATTCAGAGGAAAAAAAATGTATTTCCATGCCAACAAGAAGGGATGATTACATATACACAAAGGTCGTAAAATATTTAAAAGAATTTTTTTTCCTGTTGCAATCTATATACAGAACATGAACAGAAGGTTCATAATCATTTTATGTGATTTTATAAAGCAGGCATTTCAAAATAATTCATATCATCAATCTCGAAATATCCAATTTATGTTATTTACCATGCAACATAAAAAAAAATTAGCTTTTGCATGGCATGTCTTTGGATTGCTCAAAGGTGAGAGTAAAAACAACGTGGGAAGTGGAAGTGTTTTATGTGAGGCTTTCTCTGTACAGCTGTGTAAGGATGGGCACTTCGTTTGAAAGGGTCCTGCTTTCAGTAACATCTGTTAGTTTATTTCTGTCTCAACTGACTCATCCAGCCCCCTGGTAATAATGCTACTCTTGAGCTAGACTTATGGGACAGTGCTGAACCAAACCAGTGCCAATGCAGATTACACCAAACAGGTGCCACAGGTATACTACACATGTAGATCCAAGAGAAGGGGAGCTGCAGGGAGAGCAAGCAGGAGGAGCTGAAGAGAAAGTCAGCATGCAGGATGAGCAATTGGAAGCGACAAGCAAATACAGAGAGTTGTCATCTCCCACCAGCACCGTCCAAAGAGCTGTGGGGAATCCCCGACAGGAAAGAGTCCCTACCTTTTGAATGGTAGGAAGATTAATGGGCACCGCTAGAGGCTGTTAAGAGAATATAGACTTACATTTAGTGGCAAGAGAGATTAGAAGAGAAACCTATTTGATAAAATTTGAAATAACAAGTACATTGACTGGGTGGTCGAAAGCAAACAATGTACTTGACCTCCTCAGACAGCATGGGAAAATACTGTTACCACCACGTAATGCAGGTTGTATTCCCTACTAGTGTAAGACAAGTGGGGACAGGTGATTTATATTAAGTTCATCTGGACAGGAAACCTATACAAACCTGAGGTTTTGAAAGTTTAGTGTTAATTTTTTTTGGGAAAAGTCAGAAACTCAAAAATGTACATGACCTAAACTGACAATGTTTTTAGGCTCAACACAGATGAAAACTTTTTATATAAAGGATATTGGAATTTCATATTTTATTAGAAGCGTTGTTTATGAAGGCTACATACCCTGTATTTAAAATGAAAATAGTTTTGAACACATTTATTTTAGCCAAGAAAATTATGACATGTCTTACTTAAGCACGTTTGAAATGTGAAAAACAATTAAGGCAGAGAAACATGCCAAAACTTACACTTTTCTGGAAAACTGTTTTTTATGATAATGTGGTGCTATTTTCCTGTTTGAATGAAAACTATCAACTCAGTTCTGATGTCAAACATCATCAGACCAAATGGGAGACAATTCATCTGATCCTGAAATATTTTTTGAATTATAGAGGGAGAAATTAAATGGGGCAAATTAAATTCCACTAATTTCTAAAGAAATAATGGGACAAAGAAACAAGCATGGTTTCCAGGTAGTTTGGGTGTTTCTGCTCTRCTGGAACTGGTGAAATTAATCACATCCAAAATTAGAAAAGGAAATTTTTTAGCAAAGGCTACCTGTAGTGAATTGACTATCAAAGAGAGCTGTAGAGCTGGATTAGGTATGTGTAAAACCTGGCACATCTGGCAGGTTTATAGGACATCAGAGGCAAAGTAGAGCAAAAAGAAAGAAAAAAGTCTATGATTAAGGAGATATACCAGGTTTCAGAGCTGAACATATTGTGGAATTTTGGAGGCAAAAGAGATAATTTTGTTATGGGAAAATAACCTGAATGGGCAAACTATGGTTGCCACAGCAACCATTGGTATGGAAGGGATCCCACAGAAAACGTTTATTGAAAACGTCTAATGAATTTGGACTTGATTACAAGGGATGGTGCAGGCTTACTTCTCCAGGGGAAGAACTGAATTTGAGGTTTGTTATTGGTGCAAAATAATTTGGACTAAGATAAAGGTATCTTTTATGCCCATTTAACATTTTACTGTCTTACTTTTTGTCAGGCTTTGACATGTGCATAGCAACAGGGACTTTCACAGAGTTTTCTACATAACAAAATTTGTGTGAAAAAAAAAGAAATATCTAGCTGGTGAAGGATAACAGGGCAAGGAGAAGATCTTTAAAAAAATGAAAGCACTGAAGATGGACAGAAAGCTCCTGCAATTAAAATGAACTGGATTTTAAAACAGTTCCTGGCTGTAGATTACCATTCTCTGAAGACTATAAAAGCTCTGTCAGCAGTCAGACCAGTCAAAGAAGCAGGTTTTACGGCCTGGAAAATTCCCATTTCCTTTTAAGCAGACTTTAAATTATCTTATTTCTATATTTTAAGACAGAAAATCTCACACATACCCGATGTATGATGATGAGCACGTTACCTCTTCTCTAGTAAGGCAACATGCAGCAAGGTCTCCCTCCCCAGGGCCAGAAAAATTAATCCATACTATGTGTAATAGCTAACTGGAAGGATCCTAGTGCCAGAAATGACAGCCTATGAGGAGCAATCATGCAGTACAGTCTCCCAGTACACAGGGTACTCTACGTTTTAATTGATAAAATGGAGAATGTGAGGAAAAATGGTAACATCATGAACAGCCGTGAGAGAACAATATATATTTTGTTGATTATGGGTTGGAATTTAACTCCTGAAAAAAGAAAGTTACTGTCACATGAGCTGGGATGCATGTCTGTGTCTGAGGACGAGAGGGACAGGACTTAGCTCCGCTTGTCAGACCATGCAAACATTAGGAATCAGAGAGATGGAGGAAAAGGAGGGAATAAATGAGTTCTTCCTGAGGAAACGTCATCAGCTCCGCCACTGACTGGAAAAGCACCAGGGTGCTTTTCTGTGTCCCCTGCACTAATATTAGGGTAAATATTCTTATTCAAGGTATTATCTACTCATATCCTCAATCAGCATTAGGTGCTTTGACAAGCATGGTTAGTTTAGCAACGCTCAGACACAATCTAGCTCATATGTCTATGCTGTGATCTAAGGGACCATGTAATTTTTCTGTCATGCCTAGGTTTCACTATTTGCTCTAACACATTCAATTTTTAAACAAATTCATCCTGCTTGCATAGCAATTACAAGATCAGGTTGTTTATGTGTTTTGTATGGTAAATATCACATGCAGATTATCTACTCCAGAAATAGCAGTACTGCAATTTACTGTCAAATGATTTCAGATATTTAGACTGCATGTTGGAGTAAGGACGGGTGTTCCTCTTCCTGACTTTACTGCTGAGGCATAGCTAGAAGAAGTAAAGTCAGGAATTTCAGTGCTAGCAAGAAGTTGCAAACTCTTGGCAGCTTTCAGCTGAAGCACAGTAGAGATAAGTGCACCATCCCTGAGAGCTAATTGCCTTGGTGATGTGGCTGGTAGCACTCTGCCTGCTCAGCTTGCCTACCGGCAGCATGCTGCTCTCCAGAGAGTGGGGAAGGCGAGCAAGTTCACAAGAACTTCCCCAGAGATAGCTCTGAGGATTAGACTGAAGGGAAGGTCACCCAAGGTACTGGTTATATAGTGGGAGGCTGTAAACCAACATGGAGCCTTCTTCACTCTTGTATGTGAGAAGTGTTAAGTAAACAGAGCCCTTTTATCACCATGAAGCCAATGAAATTGCATCCTCCCAGCTCAGTCCTCCCTGATGTCTATCATTCACTGCATGCCCTACTTAATCTGTAACGGTTTCTTTTAAAATAAGCAGTTCTAGCAAAAAGAGGCTTCTGATTGTTCTAAATAGCATTGGCACTGACATGAAAACAGCGCGGTATGTGTTTCCACTTGTAATTTATATGAATAGCACCTGAGTATTAAATATTAGGGCAGAAACAATCAGCTATTTCATGCAAATCAGGTGCACTTCTTATGCTCCTCATGAGATAGATGCCAGCCTGAGTCCTTCATTAGGTAAGAAGTGTTCAGACTTTGCTCACTGTATAATCAAGTGTTAAAAGTCAACCACAAATAAAGCTTATCAGCTAGAAAAAAAAAGTCCTTTGAAACAAATGGCAAAGGAAGTTCTGAGAAGCAGTGTGCAGCTAGAAAGCTCAAACAGATCTATTATTTTCAAGTACAAAAACTGCTACAATAATAATTAAAAGCAAATCCTCAAGGTAGGATCCTGTGAAACTAAGCTGTGAGTGTATGCCCCTTTTACTGAAATAGAAAAGGAGTTAAGAAGGAAACAAAACTGAGCAAATAGACATCAGAATGTTAGTACTGATGGCAATAACATAAGCAACATTTTTTTTTCTGCAGGTTTCCCAAAAGGGGGGATATCTTGATTAAAAATATGGAATTTCTCAATACTCGGACAACACAAACTTTCTTTAGCTGCTGTAGTATAATATTATAGTTATAGTCCAAATGCTACTGAGATTTCTGGCTTAACTGGAATTTTTGTATTTTAGTTGCATAATCCATAAAGCTATTAGAACTGGCTCAGAAGAAAATGTAACAGAATTTAGAAAACTACTGTTAGATTTGTTACTTTAAGTAACTTATCTTTAAAATCTCTATGACACTCTGAATGGGAGTGATCCTATGATCCTATGATTTTGCCACAGAAAGCACACCGGAATCCTATGATCCTATGATCTCTATGACACTATGAACAGTGTCTTGTTTTATATAAATAATAATTTTAGATAATGTATTTTCAAATTTATAAATTATTACATTTATAAATATGTAATATTTATATATCTGTTTATACATATGTATGTATTTTTGTACTATAATTTCAATCATAAAAATGCTGGTCTGATGATTGAGCCTCACATAAGCAGCAGCAAATCAAAGTCCACACTGAGCATTTTTACATACAGCACATCATCTGAAAAAGGAGAAACATCTTCTGAAAACGAACCAAGGGAAAGCTTACATCCATATGTATTCAAGTGAGGATCTGCAGAAGGAAACAAGATGAGGAAAAAAGCGACATGGATGCCTTCAGCAGTGTACACTGAAGTGAAATAAAAAGTTCTTTACCCATTGCCACAGGCAAAATGATCTTGACTTGGAATATATTTACTTAATTTATTGCCAATTAAAAAGAAAAAGAAAATCCAACCCCAAAAACATTTAATGACTGATTCAGGTATTGGCAAAAAGAGAACGAAAATAATTAAACAAACATATGAGTAAGCCTTCTTCCTCCCCCTTCCCCAGGCTCAAGTCAAGCACGTTCCCAGTGTCATCTCCCCCTTTCCTAGTCTCAGCTTGCCCTGTTTTGCCTTGGTGACACTCAGCCTGTCCCAGTCCCTCTGGCGAGGTGCGTGGTGGCGCAGGAGGTTASGGTCATGTGTGCATTGGTTTCTTTCTGCTGCTCCATTGTGCTTCTTGGTGCTTTTCCTCCGACACTCCATGATTCTCAGTGTCCCTGCCCTGGCTGGGGTCACCTGCAGTCCCCAAGGTTGTCCCTGCCCTGGCACGTCACCCACAGGCTCCATTTCAGAGCTGTCTGGGACCAGCACCAGGCAAGCCGCGGCCTCTTCTCACACCAGGCACCCTGCAGCCCCGCTGCCCAGGCCCTGCCAGGTACGCCTGATAAGCTCATTCAAAAGCAATTTCCAGGGAAGCAGTGAAGGACAAATATTTTGAGAGTGCTGCCTCTCAGCCCTTTGCCTCATGAATAAGTATTGACCACCATAAAAAGTTATTGCACATCAGTACAGACAAAAAAATAACCCACCCAAAACCCACGATGAAGCAGGAAGCAAACAGCAAGACCGCCTTGTGAAGGAGGAAAAGCTGAGACCACAAAGACCAAATGAAAAAGAAGCTTGGTCAATACTCCCACGAATAGTTTAAATCATTAATACACTTAAAGGCCCCCTCCCATCTCAGATCCTAAAAATGTTCCTTTAATTTAGGGGAAGACTGAAATGACTGGAGTTGAACTGAACCAAAGCAGTAACCTAGACTTTGAGAGGACTGAAAAATAAAAAAAATGCAGATAACTGAATTTTGTAGTCCCACCCTTATGACAACCTACCAAAACAGAATATATATATATGTGTATGTATAGCTTAACCTGAGAATGAGGCTGCAATTTCAGACTTTGTAAGAATGCTCTTCAATCATCTTCTCTGGCCTTGAACACCGGACTCATTCACAGACAGGAGACACAAAACAAAATGTTTCTCCTTTTGAATAGATTCTCTTTCTAACATAAGACAATGTGATCTCTTAATAGAAGGAGATTTTAATATCCTCTTCAAGCAATGTTTTTACAGAATGCAAACTATTAGTTATTCCCTACGCAAATTTCTGAATCTTCACAATACCTCTTAATTAAAGACATGATGCTGTCTGCCTCCAGGAGGCTTTTAACAAGTATTATCCCAAATTAATCTTGAATCAAGCGGAAACACAAAGCAGATTTCTCACACAAGTTTTCAGGGACATCTGTGCTGCACAGCTCAGCTCTCGGTGGGCTTTGTAAAAACCTATCCCCTACCGTCCACAGAAGTTTCCTCTGACATAGGAAGCAGAGGAAGCTGCTCCCACCATGGACAGAGTAGAACAAGGATTAGTTGAGATAAAGGGAATGATAAAACTCTATTATCATATAATGTACATGGCATATTTTGTGATTCACACAACTCATTAATCGGATCAATCTTGAATAGTGTGGATCCAAGGAAGTCAGGATATATATTTGGGTTCTCAAAGCAGATTTCACAAAGCCTAATATCAATACTTACTGAGAGAAAATTTACTTTCTGTTCACAACCATATCAGGTGTATGGTAGACTGGCTAATTTTCTGGTCTCCAAAAGCTAGTCCAACATAACTAATGAATTGACTGAGTCAGTCACAGATCACRTATGGATTGACTTTAAAAGACAATGTTAGATAATGTAAAAGTTATCTCTCTACATAATTATGAAGATGAGGAGTCCACTGGATCATTAGGTAATGCATGTGTAATAAAATCTGAACARAGCAAGCTATATTTTTCATTGTATACTGAATAAAACTGAAGGAGTCAGAATTATTTGGAAAAAAAAAAGAGAGGCTACTCATAAGTAATATAGCTAAGCTTTTTATTTTTTTGCACCTGCAGATTAATGTAAAAAAGATGCACATGCCAGTATGCTTGACACTAGTACTATGATGCAGTATGTTATTTCCAAAATTCCCTTTTCTGAAAGATAAATCATGCAAAACTTAAATAAAACTCAATGATTAAGGTTTGTCTTAAAATGCAGTCAACTCCTTCCACTGTTTGTTCATAAATTATTCATAATCTCTATGAAATTGAAAATCTCCATGGTACCCTCTGTGAAGTCTCAATAATTCTGCTTGAAAAAACAGAAAAGAGATTTTCTACACATTTTTGAGCATCATGCAGAATCACTTATTCCCTTAGATCATAAAAATCTTTGCTACATGCCAATAAAATAAGATGTTGCATACCAAGAGCAAGGAGATTTTAAAGAACCAACACAGACCATTTCCCACTGCTACACCGAGGTGGGTTCATGGTGTAATGGCAGTTTGGGGTGGAGTGCAAAGGGAGAGAAGAATGACTTATAGGCTAATTCTTAAAAGGTTGTACATTAGTTTATTTAACAGCATGAAGGGCTAATTATTTGGACACAGATACTTCCTGTAGGGAAGTTCATGTCCCTCTCCTTATAAGTTGTCAGTAGATAAGGACCAGTTGGACTGATGGTGGGGAGAGAGTATCATACGTTCTTAAGGAAAGAGCACTGTAAAAGTTGTTCATTACTGGTTTTGTGCATGTTTTGTTCCAGTGAAATTTTCCGGCGAACTTTTCCAGCCATGTTTAAATTACAAACTATTCATAAGTAGCACAACAGTGGGTGACTGTACAACGCAACGTGTTCTCTAGCTGCAACATTCAAGGTCTTATATCATTTGACCTGCTGCTGTGACTAACATGCTCTTTAAATAGACTAAAGAAATAAAATTTCAGGAGCTTTGCCATTTTTTCTTGAAAGTTCAATATTAGGTAGAGTAAGAAAGGTGGAAAAGTTGGATATTGCCAGCTGATATTATTGTCCTTGTACTCACTATGTTGTGAAATAACAGAAAAGAACTAAACAAAATTTTTTTAGGTGGTTTTAATGTGTTATACTGTCAAAGGCTAAGCCCTTTGGGCACTACACAAAACTGATTTTCAGTCTGCTCCACTGACTGTAGTGTAGTTTCTTTTCTACTTACATAGCAGTAAAAAACACACCTTGTTTGAACATTGTGTAGCACACTGGAAGGTCAGAGCATCTGTCTTATTTGTATCACAATACTTCAGCATTAACAGCGGGCAAACTCGGACCGACAACAATAGAAAGGGTCAAACACTCAAATAAAATTGGTTGCAGCCTGCTCCGCAGAGTTAATTTATCCTCCCCACCATGTGTCTTTTAAAGGAAATCTGTCACATATAAACAATTGCATGCATCTAGATTACTTTGTCTTCTACTTTGTTTGCCCAACTTCTTTTTAAGCAGTTCCAGTAACTAGGTTGACAATATACCCACTCAATCGATTTTCAGACTTAGCAACCTTTCTAGCGTTATTTTCATAATGTCTAACCTAACCTTGCTGAATTTTTCCACAAAGGGCACAGAGAATATTTATCCCTTACTTTTTAGATGCTTTTCATGGTGACCATTGTCTGCTTTTCCCTCATTCTTAGACAAAGACTTCTAAACTGAACAACCTTGTTTCTTTAGGTCTTTTCTTATAGGTTATGTTTTCTAGAAATCTAATCACCATAGTCCTATCTGAATTGCACTCCCCATTGTTGAATTACGCTCATATATTTATTCTTTGTTTGTTTCAGTGTTGTTGCAGTAATATATTATTAAGTGGGACTTCAGATGATACCAGAGGCTATGAAATATTTAGAAATATTAACAGGGCTTTAGAAAACATGGAAAAGATGATATGGGATAACTTACACCCTTTTCTACTATTTAACATGCTAAAAATACATTATTTATTACAAACTCTGATTTCTTCTGTGGAGAGGCACTTAATTATATGGCAAACAAGGACTGACTTAGCAATTTATGGGAGCAGGGTGTTACTCAGATAGGACTCTGGCTCCTTTTGCTACCCTCCTTCTATTCCCACCACTGCCTGTTCAACTTTTAAGAAATTCTGCCCCCCCATTTTTTTTTTTTAATAATTAGAACTCCTGAAACCTGTCCTAACAGATACATCACATTTGTCATTAAAAAAAAAAAAAAAAGTATTTGATTCCTGGCTAGAGATTTCCCTCACTGAGATCTGCTGCTTTCCCCACACAGGCTGTTCTGTCAGACAATTTCCTGGTATAAAAGGCTTCATCTGTGACCTGCTGCGTTGTTGTGGAATATACTACAGTTCTTTCCACAAAAAACAAAGTCTTCCAGAAATCCTCCTAACATGGAGAAGAGCATGTCTTTTCCCTTACAGTTGTGATGAGGACTGCAAATTGGTATTTGTGGTTTGGGTGTGATTATCCTGATGTAGGTGGACCAAAATTTACTTACTTAAAGTGTTGCAGTTACAGTTGAGCAGCTTTAGTAAATGTATCATCAAAATGCAGTAGAAAAGGGTGAATGGCTCCCATGTGCAGGTGCTTCTCATCCAGTGGTAGAAACCATCAGTAGGAGGAGCGAGGAAGTTCAGAGCCACTGGGCTCTGCCAGCTATAGCGCTGACTATCCAGGGAGGGGGAAGTAAAATCTGGAACTAAAACAGAGGCAGCTATTTGAGAATTAGAATGATTAGGATGACTACAATCCCACACAAATTCTGCTGAGTGTTTTGTTGGGTTTTTTGTTTGGTTTTTTTGTTTGTTTGGTTTTTGTTTGGTGTTTTTTTTCTTTTATTTAGAGACAATCTGGTATAATGAACTTCTCCAGTCAAGGCAGATCTTCAATTTAACACTGTATCTTTAACGTTTTCAGTGTTTCTACTCTTTTACATGCACCTTCTGTAGTCTTAGCAAAAGAGCATCCAGGAAATGTAAAGAACTTCTATCTAACCCCTGCTGGACTCCAGAGCTTTGAGTTGAGAAATCCTCTAAATGCTAATCCTTCAGTAGTGCTAATTTATATAGGTACAGTATCTGCAAAGATTAAGATATCTACAAATCAGGATTGAAATGGTCAAAAGTAAAACTGACTGATGGCACATCTGCTACTAGCTAACAAAAGTAGTCTGTGCTGAGTGAAGTTTGAAATTCAAGACATGGGGGAAAGAAGAAAGGGGAAAGTAGAAGAAAAATGTATTTACAATGACACTTTTTCTGACCACATCTCTTTCTTTCCGAATTTCCCTGGTTGCTTCTTCCTGTGTTGTTATAAACAACCTGTCTTAACACAGAAGGCACTAAGCTTTGCCCCTCCTCTAATCTACAAAGTATGGTGCTCTGGCAGAGGTTCTCTCTTTCAATTTTTTTTTTTATTTATTTATTATATAGAGGCTTGCAACACATACTTCAAAACTGATTGCATGGAAGACTCTCCAAAAATATTTGGCTTTGGAAACTCATAAAGTAAAATTAACAAATTAACATGTCCCTGTGACTAATCAGCTGTCCTCAAGTCCCTATCTTCAGGCAGAATAAAAGCTGGTTTGTAGTAGCTATAGCAGTTACTAAGAAAATAACACATTTTTTTCCTCTCCTTTCCTCTCTTTTTTTTTTTTTTTTTTTTTTCCTTTTGGCTATATTATGTCATCTTCCTTCAGATTTTGGGGTTAGAGAACCTTTTACTTGACTTGCTTAACCAGTGCATAGTACATCTATTCCACCCCAGTGGCCATAAGCATTTCCAGCATATATATAAGAGCGTGAATATATATATAAAAGTACATATGTAGATAACATAAGGGAGTTCAGGTAGAAACTAGTCCTGAGAAAATAAACTTGCTAAAGACAAACCAAAAATCAAATGAACATTTTGTAAGGACATGCAGATCAATTTTGAGACAGAATAGCAGGTGCTTATTGATACATTTGTGACTTTTTTTAGAAACCAACAAAGTGAAGGTATATTGTTTAGTGTTGTACAGATATAAATTCTCATAGCATGTGTTGTGGTTTAACCCCAGTCAGCAACTAAGTACCACACAGACACTCGCTCACCCTCCCCCCCACAGTCAGATGGGGGAGAGAATTGGAAGAGCAAAACTAAGAAAACTCATGGGTTGAGATAAGAACAGTTTAATACTTGAAATAAAATAAAATGATAATAATAATAATAATAATAATAATAATAATAATAATATTTAATGAAAAGTAAAACAACAACAGAGAGAGAGGAACAAAACCCGGGAAAAAAAAAACCAAGTGATGCAACCACTCACCACCCACTGACCGATGCCCAGCCAGTCCCCCAGCAGCGATTGCTGCCCCCCAGCTTATAGACTGAGCATGACGTCATATGGTATGGAATATCCTTTTGGCCAGTTTGGGTGAAGCTGTCCTGGCTATACTCCTTCCCAGCTTCTTGTGCACCTCCTCGCTGGCAGAGTATGGGAAGCTGAAAAGTCCTTGACTTAGTATAAACACTGCTTAGCAACAACTAAAACATCAGTGTATCATCAACATTATTCTCATCCTAAATCCAAAACACAGCACTATACCAGCTACTAGGAAGAAAATTAACTCTATCCCAGCCAAAACCAGGACAGTATGGTAGCAAAAAAATAGGGCTGCCAACTGCAATTGACTTTTTTGAGCAGGTATTTTGAGAGTTCTCATAAAAGTAATTGATGCAAGCTCCAATTTCAGGTAACAAGATAAGTGCAATCACATTGGTATGTGTCAAGATTTTAAGACACCCAACAGTTCTGTTTGCTGTGATGGTTGCAAATCTAAAATATTTCTACTGATGTTGTCTACTTTACAATGTAAAGAAACATTGTTTCTTTAACGTACCTGTTGTCCTCCAGTCTTGGGGATGACTAAAGTTTTTATTTGACTTAGTCTGTACTGCATTTCCTAATGATATTGCAAAACACAGCCAAAATTTTCTCATAATTTTTGCTAAGTATCACCTCTGAAACACAGTAATAAAGATATTCAAAACAGAGGTCGGGTTAGTGGTTAAGCTTTGAGATCACGAAGTCAGTTTTCTTAGCCTTGTACATCTGTCTAGAGGAATGAAGAAAAATGTATAGACCAATTACTCAGTGTCCTTTAAAAGGTCACAATATCCAGCTCTTCTTTTCACAAGAAAGAAATTGGTACTCAATTACTTTTTTTAAGAAATAAAGTGCTTTTTTTCAGGTTAACATACCTTATGACTGTCTGGATTATTTCTTTATTTTCAGTGCAGCAGACCAGTGCGGTTTGAGGAACATGGTGTCATCTTGTAATGCAGATGACTATATTTATGCTTTCATCAGTATTCAATAGGGCAATAGCTATAATTTGGAATCATTGCAGTTTGGTCATATGGAAATCAATACCGCCACCACCATGTCTACTGGAACAAATAATATGAGACCAATTTTCCATTATTCATAAAGTCTAGTTATTGTTGTCATTCTTAAACAGTTGTTTAGCTATTTAGTTTGTTGGCAGAGAGATGAGTTACTTATGAACATCTTTAATTACTTTTTCTGTCACTTGACAAAACTGATTGTTGTCAAGGGAAATTAGACTTTCAAAAGCAATAAAAGAAAGGAGGAATCAGCTATGTCAGAGGTCTCCCATACAACAAGAATAAGTGAAAGGGCTTATCAGTTGGTTTCTAATTGAGTCTGGTGGGAATAAAAGGTACAATACCTTTTAATAAAAGACACATGCATGCTTTAAGCATATGTCCTGTTGGTTTTTTCCATCACATTGTGAGGCATTCATTTTATCGCATTGCCCCCTAACTATGGGACGTAGGAATACCATTTCACTGAAACCGTCTTTCTTTTTTAATCCATTATGGTTCTGAAGTGAGCAGAATACCACCCTGAAGGAACAACATCTTAAATTCGGTTTCAAAAGCATTAGCTAGATCCAAAGTGATTAGGCTTCTTGCTCAGACTTCATGAAAAATATATTCATGAAAGTAAAATCACCATTGTTTCTTAGCAACAGCTTCATGACCAGCAGAGAAGGAGTACAGACTCTGCTTAGCAAACTGTTTCCTCCCTGTTCATAGCCAAAAAAGTAATTTGTCCATCCATAATAAAGTAACTTTGCCAGGATCCTAAAATATATACAGCTGACAGTTGAATAAACTCATTACAAACCTACCAAGGAACAAAATATTAGAGGAAACTGAAACTTGTACATGGTCAGTTAACTGGACCACACTTGTCTGCATCAAAATCTGTTTCAAGCCAGGATTAATTCAACCTTTTTTTTCTTTTTTTTTGTTTTTTAGTTTTGTTTTTGTTTGTCTGTTTTTGTTTACTGTGGGCAGCACTGTTTGTTGCACCATTTCTAAGGGGAGGAAGGGAGTGGGCGGGAGGAAAAAGAGAGAGCTGAAGTCCAGAAACAAAATATTGGATTGCTGGAAAATAAAAAAAATCTTTTCTGAACACATGCCCCTTTATAATACACCTTTTTTTTATTAGCAGTCATTTCTCAGGCCCAGGATGGAATTTATGCATTTTCTACAAGTTCACACTGGTATGTTCTATGGGAAAACAGATTAAYAAAACTGTTCAAAAGCACAGATTCCAGATACAGAGGTGGTGGATAACAATATCAAGTTGCATGTCTTAATAATGTGGCAGTATGTAATGTGCTGGCACTCCATTTAGAAAGAAAGGAGAGTTCTCAAAATATTATATTGATAGCTCTAAACATTTATGGACAGGACTGTAATACTAGCTTCCTCTTAATGGTTTTAGGTCAAAGGCCTATAATACAATGATTCTATTCCTACTGAGAGAATAATACAACAAACTGAGCATATTTTTAAACAAATTAAAAAGGTCAACAAATTAATGATTAAAAAAGGCACACAACTTTGAACAACATTAGAGCCTGGTAAAACAGCATATACTGGATTATAAAGCATATAAAAGCATTATGTGCAGTATGAAAGAAAAGACTTAATGGAGTGACACTTAATTGAGAGACAATGCGTAAATGGTGATATATAAAGCAGTCAAGGTTTACTTCTTAGAAAACTACTCAAAATGGTCTGCTGAAACTAATCAGAACTGACAACAATTTTAAAAACTAAGGTTATATAGCAAAGTGATATGAAACTGTAGGAATGGAGCAACACAGCCAATATTTTGTCATGCCAAATAATGCTTACCAAAATTGCCAAATTTAAATGAATTAGACTAATTGCACAGCAAAGGTGAATAGTTTTTCGCTGGCTAAAAAGACAGACTTTGATTCTTCTATTACAGAAATTATAAAGTATAAATTTCATCTAAAAATATTAAAGCTATCAAATGTGGATTGTGTTAGAATAATATTGCCAAAATCAGTATTGCTTCTCTATATTTATTATGACATGGACCAAAATTATATCACTATTCTTGCCCTCAGATTGTCTTTTATTCTTTTGAGGTTTTTGATAGCCTTATACATATATATAAGACTATTTCTTTTTGAGATTATTACCATTTATTGCTTAAAAAGATGTGGAAGTAGGTCATGAATGAGAGAGCTGGAGGAAAGACAGGAAACAGGACATCAAATTTTCTGTACCAGAACACCAAAATACATCATAGCATAAATAAAGGGAAAAAAAGTTCAATCAATTTTCTCATCTAGGACTTTGAAACACTATTTTGCTTTAAAATGCATTTATCCAAGGATTGTGTGAAAAATTGTAATAGCTACTCTGATAAATACTCAACTCCTGTATTTATACCACATATATATGGTRTGTGTATATATATACACCCCATATATCCCTTATATATTCACCATCATTATTTTGAGCACCTATATTTTTCCTCTGGAAACAAGACAATTTATATAAAACAGATCTTGTTAAAAAAAAAAAAAATAGTGTGTATTACAAGTAGGCCTTAACAAAGATAAAGCCTAAATTAGTAACTGGGGTCGCTGGTACCAGTGACCTCTATTAGCTAATATCTGCATCTATACCAATTTCCGTTCAATGTAGAAAAAAAATCCTAGATGTTTTGAGCTAAGTCTGCCATTCCTTCAAAGAAAAATCTGTCAATAATTGTTGGAAAAAGCTACACACTATTTAGTCCTAAAGAAACAGGTGTTCTTTCTTGACCTAATTTTCAAGAAATGGTTCAGATTACACCTGTTTCATAAACTGAATCTCATACCTCCAGGATGCAGGTGCAAAGCAGAGCAGGAGTTTGTCTAACAGCAGACCTTTGCTTCCTTGTGGGAGTTCTCAAAGGAACTCAGCAAGATGAAGTCCCAGACTCCCAGTCAGTACTCTTGTCTTCCTGACTTTGCTTTTAGCTGCCTGCAAGCAGTAAAATTTGAGGTAGCTTGGGCTAGATACAGTAAATACAACCCCGCAAATGTGATTTTGTTGTTGACACCATTTACAGATCACCATGATCTTTGAAGTTGGTTTTGCTCTGAGTGAGGTTGGACTTCCAGAGGTCCTTTCCAACCTAAATGATCACGGAGCAAACCTATGAAGCATGAGTTTAAAATAAAGAAAATCCCCTGTGTGTCCCCACAACAATGTAGTTCACTCATGGAAGTGCTGAACAGTTATTTGCAAGACATACTCTTTGAATCCACCATGCTCCATGTCTCACGATGTCATTGTGGATAAGTTGTGATATCATTACATGCTTTACTGCTATTAAGCCTATTTGAAAGAGTCATTAGGATTTCAAGCATAACAGGGGAAGAGTCTCCCAGATTCTCACCCAATCTAATGTAGCTGCTTAGATGGGATCTTTCTTTGGGACACTTGTTCCATGGTAGAGGCAGCAGCTCAAGAAAGTGCTGGCATCCCCGCTGTGTTTCTCAGTCTTTTGATATCAAACCCCTTGCTCTCCACCTCCTCCTTCCACAATCTTATTCCTCAACCATTGTTCTTCTGGGACCAAAGACTACTAGAGAAAGATTTAGTCTGAGATTAGAGTATCCACATTTGAGCATATCTAAACTCCTGTAATAGTCAAGGAAGCTGTAGTCAACACAGGCAATGGCAATGTAGACAGTGCAATCAGTGGAGTCCCAAATTCAATATTGGTCAATTTGCCTCGGCAGCAATTAGGCATGTTCTTTAGGGAAACCTTAGCCACAAGCGCTCCAACCTCCATTGACTGTAGATTGCTATTGACAGTAGTGGGAGCCACCTAGATCCTGATTCGTAGACACACCAATTCAAGTGCTTTAAATAGGAGCTGAATCCCACCCCTACTGACTTAATATGTGAGACAGCTTATTTTGCACTTTGCAAACTAAGGGGAGGAAGGCAATTTGTAGRCAGAGAGGAAGGGGTGCTCAGCCTGCCATCATTCCCGAGCTGAGAGGCCATGAAAGTAACACCACCCCAACTCTACAAAAGTGAGTAAAGGAGGAGGGCGGGGGACTGGAGGAGGACATAGGCAGGGAAGGAACAAAGACACATGAGCCTGGGCAGCACAGGAGAGCAACACAAAAACAAACATAAGGCCCCTAGTGACAGTACTGACACCGAGTAAGTTCAATATCAACCTGCACTTAGAACCACTACATTATCACAGCATTATTCTTGCCCTTTGCTAATGGGAACACACTAGGGTTTATGTTGATCTAATATGTTGTTGTCACATTTTGCCTGGGGCATCTTGTGTAGCTTTCTTAATATGATCTAGAATAATATTTAATATTCAGCTGTGTCATCTTATTGGCACCCTTTACATTGGCAAAGTAGATACAGGTCTGCTTTTATCTGAGGTGTTCTCTACTGGTGCCTGTAATCTTAACTAGGATGTTCTTAATCTCAGTTTGAGTATTCTCCAGATGGAAAGATCCACATGCAGTGCTACAACCATATCATTAAATTCTTACTTCACAACACCAAGATTATATTTAAAATCTAATTTTAACAACAAAATCTTTCTGACTTGATTCCATATAAAAACACCAAGCCCTTTTTTCATAAGAGAACATTTTAATATGGAAATGACATTGCTTCCTTTTTTTAAAAAAAAAATATAGTACATCTGCCTCCCTATGTACTTCTGTAAAAAGGATAACTAAGCTGAAGACATAATTTCTCACTGAGGTATTTATCAGGAGTAGGTGACTTGTCATAGTAATTTAAATTCTTTACTGATGAAAGTACAATCAGCAATAGATGTAGATACATAACAATACATTAAAAAATGTGTTTTCCCTGCCTGAAATTACTGGTGCTTGGGCCTTTTAAGGCTACTTATATAGCAAGTCTTGGCCATAGTGTTGGTAATTGTATTTCTAAGACTATGTAACTGCATATTCAACTACAAAGCAAATTAAAATAAAAAAAATGGATATGTGCAGTCTGACTAAGATAATAGAGAGAGTGAGGGTGAGAGGTCCAGGCAACCTAGTGGAGTCCTAACTAAAAGGGGAATGAAAATTTGGAGGGAAAAAAAAAAAAGAAGTCCATTTAATGCTCCTGCATGCTGAACTTGGTTGAATAATTTTCACTTGAATTTGGAGTGCTTAAATCTTCTTTTTCTATTCTCTTTGAGAGGGTGTTGATAAGACCTCAAGAGCACTGAAACAGTGATGGCAAACAAGGATTTTTAGTTTACAGTCAGTTTCTTCTGGACCATTTGGAGGGTACAGTTTTAGCCAAGTTTCTTTTCAAATCCAGGATTAACATTGTTTCTTCAGTAGTAATAGCAGAGTTCTATGCAAAGAAGGCAGCAATTGCATGCCTTGTGGCTGCTGATGTAAAATAAAGCAAATTAAGGAAAGTCTTAGATATGCACCAGCCATCCCTTCCCCTTCCAATCGCATACTCAATAATAAAGTACAATATAATCTCTTAAACTAGACTAGGAAAAGAACCTGCTAGAAATATGGTAACGATTGTGTGCTGTCTGGGAGATAGACTGGGTAAATTGGCCTTCCATGATATTATGCTCATATATAAGGATGAATTAATGTTGGCACTGCTCTTGGCTGTCCGCATTGACACTCAGGAACGTTTAACTGGATGAATTTCAAGTCATACTGGAAACTTCTGCCAATGACCAAATTGAATCTTCCCAGAATTAGAAAGACACAGACCATTCCTGCAGAGAAGTGTTGAAAGGTTTGACAGCCAATTGCTGACCTGTGCTAGAATGAATATACATTTCAGATTGAAAGGCAGAGCTGCTTAATRGCTCAAATATATAAGATCTTTGTGTTTCCATTTTTTAGTACATGGGCCTAATTAAAGAAGTGTTTCCCTTTTGATTTATACTAGCATGACTAGCACCCTAGAAATGTTTCTCTCCCAAAAGAACGTTAAATTTAACCATGACATGGTTTTCTGTTAAGAGTTACCTACTTTGTAGCTTTTTAGTTTATGATGTCAGTCATACTTCTTCAGAATAATCTTATCAGTAGCAAAAAGTGATACTCTGGAGTGACAGATTGCTTATATGCACTGGCTTTTATACTATTTTCCACTGTACTGGATCGAGACAACTTTTTATAATATGAGTAATGAATTAGAGTATTTTTTAAAATCACCTGCTGATCACACTAATCTCATCTGAGTCAGATGAATTTGTCACATATACTATTAATAATAACACTAGAAGTAGTGATATAACTTTCTTTGTCTTAGTTTCTCAGCTGACAACGTTAGTCCAATATTCTTACTGATTATCCTTGACTCTTTCTCTTTTTAGTTCCCTTTTTTGTGTGTCAGACTCTGTTTGTCCATTCACATTGTTGAGTGGCAAGGGAGATAAAATAAGATGAAATGCAAGCAGCCAGAACAACTTAGTAAATATACTGCTTCAAATGCCTCACCTGGCAGATTCAGTCTGCTCTCTTCTATACGCAGAAAGGCAATGCATTATTTATAGTAATTTCCACACCATGATCATTCTTAYGTAAAAAAACCAAAGCAAAACAATATAAAAACACAGTACAGAAGAACATGTTCAGCAGGTGCTTACACGTCTATTGTCATGAAATTAAACTGAGTTGTTTTATATATATTATTTTTTCCTTAAGAAGAACAGATCAAACTTACATAGATTAGGTCAAACCATAGAAACTGTTTGTGGTGCATATAGTTGACATATTAGTAAAGATAAGAAGAGATTGCTGTAATGCTTCAAGGTTATGTCACATAACACTTGTTTACAGCACAATGTTACCAAGAATTATCAACTATTCTTCTACCCCTCTGCCTTCTTCACCACATATCCCCAAATTATTCTGAATTTTATTTGATTTGCTTCTGTCTATCAGTTCCAATGTTGATCAGAGCTCTACTTCACTCTAATTACAGACAGGGAAAATTTAAAAGGAGAGTTCCTGTCCCTAAGCATTTTCACAACTATTTAGATACACATTACCTGAACAGCACTGAATATTGACTTATACATTTGAAAAAAATAGAGTGTATTTAGCCATATTTGGCACAGCATTACACCACATGCAATCACCTTGAAATCAACAATATCGAATAGGGAATAAACCTGAGCAGGTTGGCATGCTGTGTGTTTTTCATAGGCAGCATCAAATTAAAATCATCTCAGGCTATCTACTCCACATCAATGGCAACAGACTTTGTTATTTCCCATTTGCACACATTTTTGTTGTGGTTGTTTATCTCCCACTGGAGTCCCATCTTCCTGCCATCTATTACCACCCTAACTCCCTAATGTGGCTCTCATTTTTTGTAGCTATTTCCTGTGAAATGAGAGTGTGCAAAACAGCCAGATCAGCATGCCCTATTTTTTTCTCCCTATAAACACCAGCACTTACAGAACAGTCTTTCTTTTCTTATTACAGGAATATCTGTCCTCAGGTATCAGTCCACCACGGACTTCTCAGGTTCAGAATAATTTTAGAGTTCAGGCCATGTAGGCTGGAGAATTTAGGTCACTTGAGGATCTTATGAATAAGAAGAGATGTGTGATTTTCTGTAAAGGTTTTTCTGTCTTTTCTTGCTAGGCTAACATTTGCCTTCAAGTTTGACTATGAAGGGAAGTGGAAATCCAATGTCTATTATCACATACAAAAAGCTCTGCTGTATACTAGCTATGTATATATGCATATATGTATTTTAAAACTGCACAGGTATGACCAAACTTTAGGAAGTGTCGTTAAGTGTTATGTGTGCACAAGAAGGCATCTGAGACAAGCTCTAAACGTAGGAAAGCCCATGTTTTCCAGTACAGTGCCTCAGAAGAATAAAATTTCTTCTTCTTTTGCAAAACAAAAAATCCCTCTGCTCAGCAAGAAGTTAAAGATTGCTAGTTAATGAAAAAAACACTTAAAGAACCGCATAATTTCTCATTCAAATGGCCATTATTAATAAAAAACATGGACTTGAGTTCTGTAAAGTAGGCAAAATTGTAGCTGTGCCCTGCTGATCCAGCACATGACATACAATGGTACAAAAAAATCTACCAGTGTTCATGTTGAGAACAATGATTGTAAAATAACGAATAATTTGCAAAATCAAAGTCAGATCAACAGCCTTTTGTGGAATTCATGTTCACTTTTGTAGTGGTGAAGCAAGACTGCTCAGGAAGGGACTGCACTGTGGACAGTGGGAAGAGGCACAGGATGCTCCCTGTCTTCGCTTGTTGAAAAAAATAGAGAGAGATGACGAAGGAGTTTTCATTAACCAGAAAAATAAGAGGAAGCATATGGGCTAGGGGAAGCCTGAAGAAAATATTTCCAGGGAGCTTGCTTAATTTGTAATCACAATAATACCTGTCAGATCAGGCCAGAGCTAATATTACTATATATGAGGTAATTTAGCAGCAACTCTCTAAGAAGCCATACTGACTCCATGCAAGAAGTTATTTTTCAGAAGCATATAACTTGAATACCTGTAGGTATAAGGAAAACATACCTGAACAACAGCAGGGCCACCTTAAACCAGTTTTGACTTTCCATTGCAATCCCATGAGATGCTGCAGTGTCAGAGAAAGGCTAGTTCTCTATTGGACAGAGAACTGATGCTTGGATAGGAATTGAAATGGAGGAGACTAGAAAGCATTAATGCACTTCAGATATTTTCTAGTAGAAGTCTCTACAATCATAATGCAGCACTCATGATTTCTGCTTTGAGAATTTCACTAGGAAGAAAAGATTATAACTAATATTCCTTTGCTCATGAATTCTATATTTTCCCTACTGTTCAGTGATATTTTCCTTTCAGTATAATTCTACAGGAAAGTGTGAAATGACTAGTGATGCCTTCTGTTCCTGTCTCTCTCTGTACTGTCACAAAGGAAAGAGGTTTGGCTTTCTTCTTCCTTCTTTTGGCAAAAGAACTTACTAAAGTTTGCTTACTTTTTTTTTTTTTTTTTCTTCTTTTCTTCAAGTTAGATTAAAGGACTGCAACTCTGCCTGAATAAAATAACTGGAGCCAAGAATTTCTTTTCACTATATGTTTCTAAGTACTTTATTCACTCACATCATAGATTATAGTCTTCAGAATAAGGTTACTCAACTACTTCATTTGGTAATTTTTTTTTTTAAGCCAGACAATTTTAACCAAAATTTAGTAACCAGGCAGCAGTATTTAGCTTCAGTGGTCCTCGGCCTACCAGATGTTACATGCTCCCTTCATTTCTATGAGCTGTGGCAGACATATAAAAAAATATAAAATCAGTAAAGGAAAGCATGCAATATCACATTTGGTTCAAATAAAATTTATCATTTGACAGCAGTCTATTGTAAAAGTATCCCTGCTCTAAACAGTGCCAAGGCCATACAAGAGTACCCCTTACATAACAGAGACAAAAAGCTGTCACATACTAGGAACTTATGTGTTTATATAGAAATACCTCAAAAAACAGGGCACACAGAGAGAATTTATTGCTGTCCRAAATCGTAAGCCTTAGTGCAGACCTAGTAACTTCCGTGGAGCCAACTGGAAAGGGACAGAGGATAGGACAGTGTAACTGGGAACCTGATCCTCTTGGCAGACAATACTCACTTGTTTCAAAGGCCAAGGACTTCTGCTTATTTGTTTCTTGTTTGCATTCACAATCAATCTGAGCACTGGTTTATCAGGCAGCACTACCCCCCCGCGGTTTGATAGCTGAACAGCTGAGGAGGAGGAAAAGCTGGAGAAAGGCCAAGGGGCCGTGCAGTGACAGCATCGCTGGCTCTGCACAGGTAGATTAATGAGTTTACAGAGATAGGTATGGACAATCCCTGTTAAAGATACCACCTCAGGTTGAAGGTGGGGGCAAGGAAACCTCAGTCAGCATTTTACAGGTATCGTCTACTGAATCTTTATCCAGGGAAAAAAAACTCACTGCAGCTCTGACCATTAAAAAAAGTTGCAACATAATATTCTGTTGATATCTGGCCAATACTGAATAGTTGAGGATATAACCTTTTTCCTTTACTTCTGCTAAGGTGATTAGTACCACCAACTTCATAATCTTACTGGAGGATGAACACTAAGATTGTCTTTGCCGTATAGAAAATGATGTAGAGGGTAGAACAGTGTGGGGAAAGTTATGTTCTCGCCTAGCCACTCATTTGTCCCTCCTGAGTGACTGAGATATCACAGCACATGAAATACAACGTTTTCAATCATATGTGGTCAACACAGTTGACATCTCAAATATCACCTATGCTGGACACCCATATATGGCCTAGATTTGTACCCAAATAAATAAGTCTGGAAAAAGCCCCTTAAAAAAGGAATCTATAAAACTGCCTGTACCATTAAGTAGCGTTAGAATTGTGTTAGTGCTCAAATTATTAACGAGTTAGGATGAGGACATTCCTTTTCCCCCAAAATACTGTATTTTATATAAACTATTTTAATGGAATATACATACATGTATATGACATGGAAAATAACTGCCATGTTCTGAACACCCAGAAAATCTATTCCCAAGGATCTTCCTTGTGATGAGAATAGAAGATAGATTAAATTAACTTTGAAATATTTCCAGAATACATCCTTATTTTATATGAAAAATTTCTGACTATGTTGCTTCTGGATGGCGAAAAGGAAGGAAAAAATCCCACAGAGATATGAATCAGATATTACCAACTATAATAGAATATAAAACATACAGTAAATAAGAGCACTTCTATTGTTAAGGAGTCTTTTAACTGTCTATTTGTGTAAGCACAGATAAAGACATGACATTTCCCTTGGCAATGTTAAAGACAGAGCAATGTTAAGTTTTGTACAAAAGTTCAAATCTTTTAAGCCCCTCTTGACTTTCTTCCAGGAATTTATAAACTGACTGCATTCATCAATTACAGGTGCAATGATGATATGCAGAAACTGAAGATAATAATATATACTGTTTTCATTCTGTTGTTTTATCTGCGAGAACATTCAAAGAAAAGAACGGAAGAGAAATGTTGAAGAATCTCTGAATAAAACTCAGATTTTGCTGCTTCAGTTTATAATCTCTGGAGATTTGCTGACTTGAAGGACATTTTAGGACATTAGAGGAAATATGGTCTTCTTTCTCAGGTCACTTTTTTCCCCTTATCCTTTAAGAAAAAGGTTTATAAATAAAATTCCATTTAAATACATTATGCTTTCACAAATTATGCTTATGATTAAATTAAAGTCAAATGAAATAAATGTTAATTTTGGTTGGATTTCATCCCCACCTATTAAAATTAACCTTTAGGGTTAAGATCAAAACCTTTTCTTGCCAAAGATTTTTCCACAATGCTTTTTGTCTAAAATATGAATTTCCATATTGGTTCTTTTTGCAGAGAAGGCCTGTATCRGCATTATTTTACATTTTCAAAGAAGTAGAGAGCCTGGAGGCAACTGAAGAAAAAAAGATACTCAGAGCTACTAGCAGCATTTCTGCTATACTTACAAGATAGTACCTGTAAAACTAAGAAGTAATGCACATTTAAAATAAGTAACATCACAGTATTTTTCTTTTGTCTTTGCAGTAGTAACAGACAGAAACAACAACAAAGCACCCCAGCTCTTGTAAGCAGCTGTCGTGGTTTAACCCCAGCCAGCAACTAAACACCACACAGCTGCTTGCTCACTCCCCGCCTCTGGTGGGATGGGGAAGAGAATCGGGAGGGTAAAAGTGAGAAAACTCGTGGGTTGAGATAAGACAGTTTAATAATTGAAATAAAATAAAGTAAAATAATAGTAATAATAATGATAATAAAAATAATAGAATATACAAAGCAAGTGATGCACGATGCAATTGCTCACCACCCGCCAACTAATGCCCAGCCAGCCCCCAAGCAGCAATCGCTGCTTCCCGGACCACACCTCCTAGTTTATATACTGAGCATGACATCATATGGTATGGAATACCTCCTTGGCCAGTTGGGTCAGCTGTCCTGGCTATGCTCCCTCCCAGCTTCTTGTGCACCTGGCAGAGCATGGGAAGCTGAAAAGTCCTTGACCAGTGTAAGCACTACTTAGCAACAACTAAAACATCAGTGTGTTATCAACATTCTTCTCATCCTAAATCCAAAACACAGCACTATACCAGCTATTAGAAAGAAAATTAATTCTAACCCAGCTGAAACCAGAAGAGCAGCCAATAACAGACTGCTCCAGTTGCTTTTAGAAGCATTGGGGTTTTT
Source organism: Phoebastria nigripes (assembly GCA_035582835.1). NCBI lineage: Eukaryota > Metazoa > Chordata > Aves > Procellariiformes > Diomedeidae > Phoebastria > Phoebastria nigripes. The sequence goes on along the minus strand of JAYKAV010003277.1, from coordinate 14,524 downwards.
TTCTTTTTCTTTTTTTCCTCCACAGTATAGCCACCTTTTTATGGTTATCTAACAAATGCCCAAAAGATAGCTGCAAGTGACTCAATAACAAAATTTGTTTAAATTAGATACGAAAGACTTGAGCATTCATTTTAATCCATGTAACAAAACAGATCTAATGAAGATGTGATTACTATTATATTCTTAATGAAAAATGATTTCAAAATTTAGCAGGAAAGTTCAAGATATATGAACTTATTATTCAATGTAAGAAACTAATGAAGATTTACCTGTTTCAAGCATAGTCTTTTGGACCCCGGAGAAAAAGTAGGGAGACAAGTACCTAAAACCAGCTGAAGCTATTTCTGTCTCACCTTTAATTTTAAAGCAGTTGATGAAACAGTGAATTAATTGGAACTGCTGAACCAACCCTAACCTATTTTTTTTTTCAAAGTTTTAATAACTTTAGTTTGCAAAAGAACAGTGCAAACAAAAAGACAGAGACCTCTTATTCTGAGTATTTTTTTCATTAATCCAGAGGGACCAGAAGTATTATGGCAGGCTTCTAAAGGGCTAATGTACCTGAAAAGATGAACTGTCATATATTACTGTGCTAGGTTCACTGCACAGAGCTAAGCTATCTGTCTGATTTGAAAAAGCCTAGTAAAGCAAGACTCGCACACAAAAATCTACTTCCCTGAGGATAGCTAACGTTCCCTGGATGCTTTACAGTTTTGTGGTGTTATTTTGTATAATTTTCCCCCTCATTTTTAGTTTCTCTAGGCTCTGTACTGAATTCTGTTAACAACGTCTCTTTATTATTATTTGTCAGGAATAAATAACTGCTCAACTGTGCTAGGATTAGCCCTAAAGATTCTCTCTGAAGATATTACAATCTGGAAGATCTATAGAAAAAGGACTGGATACAGCATGAGGTACAGAGTGTGTTTACGTGTGTATTAACACAAAAATCAAAGACACTGATCTGAACATGCCCATAAAGGAAAGGTTGTAGGGATTTTTGTTAGAGTCACTGATCCCTAATCATTCTGCAAGTTACGCACCGAAGGTGGCCCTGACATATACTTCCATGTTATATTCTTTGCTTAGAAACTTTGGAGCCATTACGCTTGCACATACCAGCAAGGCCAAGATCAACGCTCTATATTCCAGAGCCTGGGGAGTCCAGGCAGTGAGCCAAAAGCGTTTCCTCTCTTCCATTGTACTTTAACTGCCATCACAGATCCTCGGCTGTGGCTGAGGAGAATGAGACAACTTGGAAGGTGTGTGTAAGTGTTACTTTTCTTTTCCTTCATCCTCAGCATCTCAATGCCCAATCTCCTGACAGCTCCACACTGAGYGTGTGAAGTGCCGCATCTTATGTCCTGTCTGTCATAACACTTTGTATTACACTCCTTAGGCTAGCAGCAGGAAGGTAAGCCCTTCACAGGGGCTGCTCAGATGGCTTCGTGCCTGTGAGTCTCCCCCATTCCTGCCTCAAAACTGGAACATTCTTCCAAATGCTGATTAGATAGTGTAGTGCCATTTTCCTCCAGGAAACAAATCACCAGCACTGGTAATAGCTCTCTAGACAAATACTCACAAATTGGATGCCTAATGGCAAAGTATGCTGAACTGTTCTAACCGGATAAGGGAAAATTCACACGTAAGAGCTTGTTGAGGAGCAATTCCAAAGAATCACTTGTGTCTCATGAGGAATCTTGCAATAATACTATTTATAGGACTTAAAAATGCCTGCTTTATTGCATATCTTTATCAGTAACTATGATAGCAATGACATTTTAATTTTCTAACACTTTGTACAGGATCATTGAGCTGAAGGAGAACAAAAGAAGTTACCTAGTCTAACCCCTGGTCATTAAGTTGTTTTGAAACATGACCAGCTATGGAGACTCTATAACTGGCTCAGGTCACACACTTAAAAAGTTTCCATAATTTCCTCTTAAGTGTTATATGGTAGATCTCTGCTCATTTTTGTTACACTCTTGTTGACTCATTCCAAATGGGTACTATTTTTTCTTTAAATGCAGCACCCAAAACTGATTACAGAATTACAACGGACTCTTTGTCAGTGCTCGGCATATGTATGAAAATGGCCCAACCAACAAATAAGGGGCAAGAAAGTATTGAAAAATGTTTGAGCATTTGCAATTTAGTTTGAAATGTTTAATAAATCACTTAGTTTGTTTCACATGTGACCTGAACAATTACCATTTACAAACACTCAATACAGTTAATTGATTCTGAGGGTAAATGAAGCAACTACCTCATGGGTAGATTTAATATGTAATTCAAGTTTTTGATAATCATGGAGTATTGTCAAATTCTGTATTATGGTAGTATTTTGATAGTTTAACTGGTTTGTTTCTCCTTTTGGAAACAAATAGTTTAAGGACTAGACATTACAGGCCGCATACTAAACTCAGATGTGTCCAAGAAAAACTGAAATGGTTCTGCTGAAATTGAATTATCCCAGATATAGGTTGGTATGAATGAAATTAAGAACTGGTATCTTATTGTCTGCTTTTACAAAGACAAATATATTTAAACTGACACATTTAACCAAAACTTCACTGAATGTTTATAATATTTGTAATTGTATGGAAACACTAAAATAATTGTTTTTATTAACTGGTTTACTTGCAGTAAAGAATCTGCTCCATAACTTCAAGAAAATCTCCCAAAAATGCACAAAATGTAAAAATCTACATGTCCTGATAAAAAAAAAAAAATCTCAATGTAGGAGATTCAAAAATAATTTGCAAGTTTACATATATTGTACAGATTTATCATGGGAAATGAATGATCTGTTGGGTAAAGGCATTTGTTTGGAATTCAGATGACCTTAAACATACTTTTACCTTTAAGTTTCAGGTGTTTTGACACATTTCCCTTATTCAGGGCAGAAAAGTTATTCGGCAAATGCAGAAAGCAGAAAATTAGGTCCTTTGAAGAAATATTGCTATTATTGATTAGTGTCCTGGTTTCGGCTGGGAGAGAGTTAATTTTTTTCCTAGTAGTTGGTATAGTGCTATGTTTTGGATTTAGTGTGAGAATAATGTTGATAATACACTGATGTTTTTAGTTGTTGCTAAGTAGCCTACTAGTCAAGGACTTTTCAGCTTCCCATGCTCTGCCAGGTGCACAAGAAGCTGGGAGGGAGCATAACCAGGACAGCTAACCCAACTGGTCAATGGGGTATTCCATACCATGTGATGTCATGCTCAGCATATAAAAGCTGGGGGAAGAAGAAGGAAGGGGGAGGATGTTTGGAGTGATGGCGTTTGTCTTCCCAAGTAACCGCTACGCGTGATGGAGCCCTGCTTTCCTGGAGATGGCTGAACACCTGCCTGCCAATGGGAAGTAGTGAATGAATTCCTTGTTTTGCTTTGCTTGCGTGCGTGGCTTTTGCTTTACCTATTAAACTGTCTTTATCTCAACCCACGAGTTTTCTCACTTTTACCCTTCTGATTCTCTCCCGCATCCCACCGGAGGGGAGTGAGCGAGCGGCTGTGTGGTGCTTAGTTGCTGGCTGGGGTTAAACCATGACAATTAGTTACATTTTTGCTGTACCTTTTTCATTAATTTCTATCTCAGTCATAGATGCTGAAGAAATATCATACATCACTATCAATGGGACATAAGCAAATCTCAAAGCCCATGACTTAGGAGCTCTGCAGATGTTGACCCAAATCTCTCATAAACAGTTCCCTATTTTGAGAATAAAAGAGGTTCCAGTCTCACTCAGGATTCTTAGCTAACACTGCAAGTAATAAATAAAAAGTGAAAAATAAGCCATATTGTGATGTGTTGTTCATTTAAGAAGGAATGGAGGAGCATGAGAATCCATAAAAAAAACCATTAGTCCTAACTATAGGCAGTCATTGAGCAGCCTCCCACCTTCTTAAATGAATTGTAAAAGGGGGAAAAGGAAGACACAAGGGAACAGTTTAGAAGACAAACAGTTAAAACAAAACTGCTGGTACTGAAGCACTAAAACACTCCTGCATCAGTGCTGCACAAATCTGCTGCACAAATTTGCTTTTTAGGGCTTTTGAGACTCCACGTTCCTGCTGCCTAACTCTGAACGGAGGCGGCTAAAAAATATTGATGAGACACGCCATCAGCCTTTTTTTTTTCCCCATCCAGAACATATTACAACTGTGATCCTTTAATGTACATCAGCATGTTTTCTACTCACAACCAGAACATTGTAAATATTCTCAAATTTCTTAATTTTATGTACAGTTAGAAAAGGAGAAAAATCAAAGCAATTAAAAGCTAATAATTAGAAACAAAATGGCATCATCTACTCTTTATTGCATCTACAGTCATAGCATAAGAATATTTGATAGTTTTTGCCTCTAAACTTAAGTTATTCAAAATATTGTAGATTAAAAGATCAGGTGAGAAAATAATGAAGAAAATATCGAAAAGCAGACAAGAAAACATGACTTTCTGCTCTACGTAGCTGATATAAATATCAGTGTATACTAGACAGCTCTTCAATTTAAAACATCATATGCTGTATGATTTGTAACAACTGAAAACCTGATTATTTGTGTACCTTTAGATTTGTATACCTCTATAGTATCTATATCCAGATATTTAGGAACTCAAAGTTACAGCAATGTCTTAGTCTTAATTTTGCTTCTGAATATGACATTAGAGACAAAGTAATGTTACGGCTGAAACTATAAATAAAGAGAAAGTGCATTTTCTTCAAATACTTTCAGATTTATCACTAATATCTACCAAGCATGCACATCTTTATAATCACTTTTTTACTTGGTCATCATAAACACAGAGAAATAATAAATAATATCACTCAAAAAAACTGCATCACAAAAGAGCAAAACAAGTAAAATAAGCCTTTGCATTATTTTTGCTACTAGAAAAAAAAAAATCCTCCTTTATCCGGAGCAGTCTGGTCAGCTCACATAGTCTTGCCACAAGCACAATACGAAAAGACCTGTTTTCCACCTGCACTGTGGTCCTTTCCTTCATTAAGAAAAATGGGGACAAACTTTTTAGCAGGGCCTGTTGCAATAGGACAAGGGGGAATGGTTTTAAACTAAGAGAGGGTAGATTTAGACTAGATATAAGGAAGAAATTTTTTACAGTGAGGGTGGTGAAACACTGGAACAGGTCGCCCAGAGAGGTGGTAGATGTCCCATCCCTGGAAACATTCAAGGTCAGGTTGGACGGGGCTCTGAGCAACCTGATCTAGTTGAAGATGTCCCTGCCCACAGCAGGGGGGTTGGACTAGATGACTTTTAAAGGTCCCTTCCAATCCAAATTATTCTATGATTCTGCGATTTGCAACCAGCATTGAAGGTCAAAGCTAAAATACAGCTTTCAGTGTCACTTCCAATGTTATTTGTACAACTATTATAATACAAAACGTACAGAACTTAATGAGGTACCTCGGCAAAACAATTACCATTTTATCAAATCAACAGAGAGCAGAAGTCATTTGAATCTTTACTTATGCAAGAGAATAAGCCCAGAAAAGCATCCTTGAAACTGGAAAGTGGCATGCCCAGAGAGCTAGTGCTCTATATGTAAGCATACACAGTGTTAGTTATTTAAACTCAAGCTCTTCAGCCAGGTCCTTGGCAACCAGCAGTCTGGGCGTTAAGCCCATCAGCTGGGTGGCCACCAGCTGGGCTGCCTGGTTTCCTGGATAGCCCCAGGGAAGTTGCCACCGATGGAGCCAGCAAACGCAATGCATCACCAACCCCCTGATGGGCAGGTCTGGGAGCCCAGCAGCTGGGAAACCACCCCAACCTTCTTCTCACAACTGAGGGAGCCAGCCAGTGACAGAGTTATTGTCAGTTATTGAGTTATTGCCTGAGGCAATAGGCAACTTGCAACGGGCAACACCAGAGAAAGCAGAGAAGAAAGCAGCCCAAACTGCGGCCCATCAGGTGGGCTGCACAGGGACCAGGTTATTTCAGCGATCCAAAGAGCTGATTATTCAACCATCCTACCAGCTGAGAGGCCAGGCAGCCCAGAGACACTCATTCAGGCTGATGATATCACCAGTGTCCACTTTGGAAGGGAGATGGGTAGGAACTCCCTCACATCAGTGGTCAACAGAGGAAAATTGATCTTTTTGCAAATTGTTTGGCAAGGTCAAAAAAGGAGGCCCCTGACCTACAAATATTATTGGAATTCTACACATCTAAAAACATCCACAAAGTGTGGATAGACCAAGGCAACGGATATGAGACTGTTTGGAAGGCACAAGATTAAAACCTTACAAAAACGACAAAGCTCTACTGGGAAATACCCTGCCAGCAAACTGCCCTGAAAGAGCTGTGTCAAGCAGTCTGCCTCCACATTGATCTGCCTGTACCTAAACAGTGCTCCTGACAATTGCAATGCAATGTGAGGTACCGTGGTCTCAGGCTCAGTGAAGGCCCTGTGATCCACCTGCACTGGTCAGCACAGAGTGGCGGTCTCTCCATACATGTGATGTCTCTTCTTTGACAGCAGAAATGTGGTGTCGTATTCCTTTTCCTCCACCCCAATCTCTTGTGGTTTTTTCAGTGTCCTGAGTTCACTTTTGAAACCCTGGACTCTGAAAAAAATGGCTTCAGTGCTCCTCAGCATGCTCAGACAAAATACTTTGCATTTGAAGGCCCACTCTAACAGCAAGACAAATAGCTGGGGACAGCAAGGAGCAGGATGACAATGTGTGAAGATCAACAGTCCTGTAAATGATTTCTGAAAAACTCGTCACAGTGAACCAGCAGCTTAATGCCTTGCTATGTGCACAGATCTGTGATGTCAATCTGTGACATGCAGCCATCACTTCAGAAACTTAAAAAAAGCATTTTCCTGGAGTTGCGTGACAAACTCCCTTCAGCTCCTCGACAGGTACTCCCTGGGATGTAAGCTGGTCCGACAGCAGAGAATTGGTTGGTTGAAGAGTGTGTAGCGAATACTTGTGATCTCAGCAGGGGAAATATTTTTGTGGATGCTACTATATGCAATGGATTGCACAATGAAAACTCTGCTGAAAGGGATATGCCGTTGCCTGGATAAGATGGACGGGGTGTTTTTGAATATCCTCCATAAAACTAGTGCAGGCAACACACCACTAATGAAAGTTTTAAAAGTCACTGTTATGCAGCGAGCCATCTCCAATTAATAACTTCTGCAAAGAGGTGCTACTGCTCTGGGGGTCTGCACTGCTGTTTCGCCATATGATGAATACACTTGTCTTTAAGTGCCGAGCAAAATTAAGAATAGTAAAGAAATTCTTTGATGCAAATATATGAGCATATAGTACATCCTATTTAGAACTGAATTGAGTATTTCCAGGCAGAAGAATGTTTCTTTCTGTGGTGCTTCAATCAGTACTTTCTTGGTCTATTATTTCAGATAGCCAAAACACACTCTGGTCACTCTTCAGTTTTTCTGACTTCCAACAAAATGCTTAGTCACTTATTCTGTTCTAAGATCTGAAATCATATGCACAAGCTTTCACATCAATTAATCTTGGGCTTCTGCATAAGTCTAACATTTTTCTTTCTAACTTTTAAATAGGCTTCTATAAATGCATAAACATATTACCAGTGTCTGTCTTTTTCACCTCTACTCTGTGATAACAGAGCCCACAAGCTGTACTCTTTTTGTGCATGTAACAGAAGATAATTCAAAGGAAGTATATTAAAAGGTCTTCCCCCTTTTATGCCATCCATTTAATTGCAGCATTGCCTTGACCACCAATACATTGACTGTGTAGGCTGTCCAGCCTTCACTTTTTCATGGTTCACTAATACCAGTATCTCTGTTCTCAGCGATGACCGGTCCTTGTTTTTAAAAAATGTCCTCTGTTGATTTCCAGATGGTGATGGGAACCTAATTTACCATAGCTTAGAGTTAAACCTAGTGAGAGACTTGGGGTTAGTTTGCTCTGTTTCCTCTTCTGGCAATCCTGTTGCAACCCTTTCTTTCTGCTTCACACAAGTCCTAGTCTCACCAACCTCAGATCTTTCCTGATCTTTGCAAGTATGTTATGCACATCGTCAGAGACTTCTCCGTTCTCCACACATAGGAGGCTATTTCAAGGAAAACTAGAACTTTCACCCTGAATAATACCACAGCTTGAGGTCTATCTTTAGCTTGTTTAAGCCTTGCTTGTGCAGGTGAAAATGGAATTTTAAACCAGATGATTGATTTCCAATTTTAGTGATCCCTGAGCTCCCACATACAGAAACTTGACCAAAGTATTCACAAAGCGCTGCAGGGGTGGTTGCATGTGGGGTTGGTACTGAAGGTAGAGATATTATCACACGCACCCAAGAACTTCAACAGACTATGTTGTTCAAAAAGCTAAAGTGCAAAAGCGTAGAATAAAAATATCCATAAGCACTGCTTGCTGTGAAGTTTTGGTGTGTGTGTAGAATGCCAAGAATCTCAAAGACTTCCATCTAGAAAAATGCCTGCATCAAACGCCAAAGGTTGTATTACATTACTGTGCCTTCCCTTCAAAAAWATATCCGAACTATTCAAATGACCTACTTGGCACATTCTGTCAGTGCACATTGTAGGTCTCTGTCCTTCAGCATTCCCAGAAGAGTTGAATGCAGCCCTCTTCATATTTCAATCAATCTGTCCTCGTCAAAAATCCTTCTCTGAACTCTCTCATTTACTTTGATTTCCTCCAAAAGATTATTCAGTGTATGCACTCTTCACAAAGGTTACTAGAGCCAGAAGTTTTCCACCTTTGCTGATACTTAAGCGGTTCTATCAATTGCTCTGTCCACCAGGCTGCTTGCTCTCTTATTGTCACCATGCTGTGAAAGGCAAACATGGGGTAATAGAGACTGATTATTTTTTTTCCCGAGTGTCCGAATTCACTGAAAAGGGACCTTTTGAATGTCCTAGTGAATTCTCCTGATAATTTTTAAGAGACATTTTGCTGGTTTTCCCCTCCATGTTAGAGGCGATTGGCGATTTAGCTAAAAAACTTCCATAAAGTGAAGTTTGCCTGCTGCCATAGAAAAGCCTTTAATTTCCTCTATATTTGCTCTTACAGCTTGGCATATCTCAAGCAAAGAGGAAAACATTACCCTGTGAACTAATAATTTCAGATAAGTCTTACACCCTTTATTATTTATACAATATTAGAGGCAAGCATGAGGCTTTAAACATAAATTAAAAGATAATCTCTTGTCTTTGAAAGCATACATTCAAATTGGACATTAATCTTTATAAATATAATAATCCAAGTATGAAGGCTGGGTATGAAGACTAGAGGCTAGCATAAGAAATGGACTAAGTAGAAAGTAACTTAATAATGATGGTTCTTCACATGCATGCCTGTAGCCTGACCTGCTTATCTCAAAAGGATCTTATGCTGGTAAGTGCATCTCCCTCAGACAAAAAGTTTATTTATCATGCTGTGACAGATCTGAGCCACTCTGAATGGCAAATGAGTATGAATACTGCACATCGGCAAATACTTTGGGATGTTTAAAGTGTGAATACATTGAAATACCTCAGCTAAGATGTCTGTGAAATGAGTGGGATGCAAAAAAAAAAAAATTTAAGAACTATTAAAAGACAAAGCCAGAACTGTTGGCTGAGAGAAGTATGGCTCAGCCTCTTCATTATGCACACCCAAAATAAGTGTAAACCAGAAACCAAAACAATCACAACTCTACAAAACAGGCTTGAAAGAATTCTGGTTCTTATCTCAAGAGAAAGTTGTGTGAGAAATCAAGCATGAATGTGGAGTGTGGTGTGCAGAGGCAATGAAAATACAATAAGAGAGACAATGAGATAAGTATTTTTATAGGGTAAAGATGATTTTTTTTTTTTTTTTTGCGCTATAATACAGCTTTAAATCTTTCCTTCTACTGCAAAGTAAATAAAGCAAAGGTATTTGCAGTACAAAATAAGAAGGCCCACAAAGGAATGAGGTGGAATCATTTGTCTTCAACAGTTATTCTGTGGAAGTGATTCTAAACTTCTCCCTTGTGGGGACATGCCTAAGAGCAGAAGAACAACAAATTTGTCTCTGAACATATGATGGCACAGCTCTGCCCTCTGAAGCTTTCTCTCAGACCTCAGGAGTCAATTACACTGCCATCAGAATAATTTGGTAACTTGGAGCTAGGCAAACTCTATATATGTTTTATACAGAAAATGCAAAGTAATACCTTTAAGGCCAAAAAGCGGGAAAGGAGTTGTGAATCTGAACAGCAGATGGAGATTAAGATTTATAATCCTGAACAATAAATATCCTTAGCTGTAAAAATCAGAGACGTGCCAAATACAGCCAAAACACTGGTGTGCTGTTTTGTCAAGAATCCGGGTACATATCCATCTCCCAAGGTCAAACCTAAAGCCATCCTAGACCTTCAAGAAAGGTCTCACCCATCCTGACTAAAAAACTGAATTCTTACATCACCTTTCTAGTTGGTGGTAAAACATCAACTTTCCAAAATTAAAAGTATGATAGAGGAATCTTTAGAGAAGACAGGCAGGAATGAATGCAGGACTGATGGGGAAAACTGAAGTCTCAATGAACTTAGGTTGTTTGGACAGAAAGAGAAGGTGGAACAATGACTAACCACAAAGTGACAATATATTTATTGAAAATGAAAATTGATCAAAAGAATGCTTTTTACTAGCAGTCAAGATTCAAACAAAATTTGTGGAACTAAAATTCAGATTAGAAATAAGGTACACTTTGAGTAGAAACATTCATTAAGCACTGGTAAAATTTGCTAGGCACTGTGCTGACAATGGACATTTGAAATCAGGGTGGCTTTTTCCCCAAAAAGATACAGCTTACTGGAACAGGAATCAACTTGGGCAAAACCTAGTCTGACATCCTTCTGTAGACAATGGTTATTTCTTCTGCCTATGTAAGTGACAAATGTTAAATTTATCTTTGTCAACTGAAAAATCTAAAGGTCACATTATCTCTATATAACATTTGGTAATAAGCATTTGGCACTAAGCATCAGAGAACATAAAAGTCCAAAATATTTCCTAAAAGACTCTGAAATACTGAGACATTGCATGAAGAATGACAACTGCCAAAAGAAAAAGATATACACCTAGTTATGTTCTCCTTGTTAATGTCCTTATTAAGCATTTAACTTTTTCCTTGAAAATTTAATTTCAGATGTAGGAAAGTAGCATTGTGTGATAAAAACAGTGAGTATTGAAGAGAAATTTGAGAGTGAAGTTAAGCAGCATATAGTCCTTACACAGCATTTCAGGATTGCATCTGAAATTTCCTTGGGAAAAGTAGTAACAGAAATTAGTTACTAATCTGTGATGACTGTCATTATTGCCTTTGGGAATGCTCAAATATCACAATAGCAGGGACATTATAGAGCTGAAATGGAGGAAAACCCCAAAAAGTTATTGGGAATGAGGAGAAACAAGAGACCAGTGCAAGGCGACCAAAAAAGGTTTATATCAGTGTCTGTAGAGCATGAAAGGAAAGGGATGCAATGGAAAAAGGGATGTTAAAAACAAAGTGGATGAAGACCTTCAAAGGTGAAGAGCTCTAAAAAGGATTCAGAGAAATTAGGGAGTGTTAATGAGGTAATCAGAAAGGTTCTTGAGGAAGACAATCATAGGAAAATACAACATTTTAGACAGATTTGAGGCGATATGAATGAAGAGAAGGGGAGATTTATTTTTTTCCTTTTGAGACATAGAAGATTTAGCAGGAGCCTAAATACTGGGGAAAAAAAGAGTCAGCTGTGCTTTTTTTCCATAACGTACAAGTCTTGAATGTCTTCACAGGTAGACTGAGGAATGGTAATGCTAAATAATGGCAGGAGAAGACATGACAAATATTAAGGTGAACACTCACAGTAAGAAGTTCTATTTCCTTGAATTTGAGTTACCAACTATACATTAGCAAAGAGATGGATAGGTAAATGTTTTAACTCTATAAAGAAGGGAAAGGCCTGAGGCAAAGCTGGAGTTTGAGGAGTCACTAGTACAGATAATCAAAGCTTTTATAGAAGATAATGTAAACAGTAGGGAAAAAACACTGGCCCATGAAAAAAAAAAATATAGAGAGAGTTTCAGTGCTACTCATCATCGAGCAATGCCCATGATAGATTAATATCATCAAAATGTGCATATTGATGCAGAGCTTAAAACCCACACATTTGGATGCAGAGCTAATTCTTATTGCACACAGTATTTACACTGTATTGACTGTGGAGGAAAATCAAATACATAGTCATAAAGGGTGAGATCAAATACTGCTCAGGCTCTGTACTATCCACTGTGTCTCTACAGTTTTAGATGCACCATTGTGATGCCTTCCTGCCAGTGCAAATGACGTTGTATAAGGCAGACAAACTGACCATGACTGGCATTGTGTCTAGCATATTTTGACAGTAGTTGAGTCTGACATTAACAAACAACTATTCTATTAAACAGATGATCTTGTTCAGAGTTATCAGTCCAGGCCTACATGTAAGTCATTTCAGAAGTGAAGGGYAGGCATTTTTACAAGGAGACACGTTGCCTGATGTACAGAACACGGAAATGAGCATTTTTTTTGTCTCTCCATGTATTAAAGGCTTAGTACAATGGTATTTCTACCACATTTCTGCCACAACAGGACATTAAGACTATTACAAGGTAATAGAGTTTTGTARAGTATACAGTTCCTAGATATGGGAATTGAAGATACCCAGTCATGTCAGGCATCAGACACTCTTTTGCCTAACCCCCTGAGTGGCAGCTTGATTTGATTGATATAGCTTGAATTCCCATTACAGCTAAGAATGTTGCAACCAATTCTGTATGCAGATGATAGCTCTCTTTATTCAGTTGTGTTAAGATAAAACTGAAGTTTTGAGATTTTTTATCACATAATAATTAGTATGTAGAATCTGAATATTTCACTTGCTTGTCATTGTTGAGATAAAACACAATGAGAGCAAAGCAAACTGAGTGACTGAGAACAATGCAGTCCCAACTGAAGACTTTCTGTGCGCTTAAGAAGCTTATATTAAGCATAAAGAACAATCTGCAAAATTTCACCCAAGTTAGAAACAATGGTAGGAACAGGTTTAAGACAAGGAACTGACAATTCACCTTTTTGACTACTTGGAATCTGATATCCCACTGACAGATTCTTTGCATATTTTATATATATATATACACACACACACACACACATATATTCCATGTGTTGGTGTAGTATCTATGCATTGTTATGTAAGCACTCCTTTTTCCCCAGTATTAATTCAGTATTTTGATGCTTATGATAGTATAGGAAAATTTTAAAAAGTCAACATCATTTAATTCATCGTTACAGAGAATATTTTGGTTTGCGTTGTTCCACCTAAAATGTGGAATTCCCCTTAAATTAACAGCCAGAGTCATTCCAGGATGAGAAACTCATCTTCTACACCTAAACTTGTCTTCCATTCAGAATCTAAGCAAAACTCATACAGAATATGGGCTTTCTCAATGACGCCTCCAAGGCCTTCCTCCTAGCCTTGTTAAAAATTGACATTCCTTGTAAAAAAATGCATTTTGCAACATTTTGAAAGTTTTTCATACCTCCACAAGGCTGGACTACTGAAGTCTGAAGTACTGCACATACTAAGATTACACCACTAACCTCAACAAATGCAAAAGGTGTCCTTTTTTATGAGATCTTGCTTTGACTAATCAAACTTATTTGTGTAGAAGGTAGCTTTTCCTAACTAATTCTAATAAATCACCATGGTCTAACACACTATTGTGTGCTCCAGAGGCCCGCATAATTTTGATGCCTTACTATTACATCTGTTCTACAGAGGACTCCCTGCCCTTTATGATGAACAAGATGTAAAGACCTGTGACTTTTATATAAGACTTCAACTTTATTAACTTAGATCATCTGAGAATTCACACAGTGCAGGCCATGATCCTATAACTAATCACTCTTTCCATTTCCAAATGGAATGTCAGTCCAAATGTCAGTCTTCAGTAGCTTCCAAAAACCCATTGCTTTGTTACCTTTTTAGTAGCTGACATTAAAAGTCCCATCTCTTCCCATAGTTTTTAGTTGTTTTAAGGGAATGCCTTAATCTGTCTCTGGGAATCAGGAAAAGAAACTTTGCATGGCATGAGATCTATCCTGGACACCTATCAGAAGCAGCTGCAAACAATTACCTTACAATTACCTCATCCCTGAGGCAAGTGCAGCAGATGGAGGCCTCACAAGAAGCAGAGCATCCCCTGCCCTCTTGCCACCAGGCAGAAGGAGGGCACCTAAGAGACGGCAGGGAATGCAAACAGGTCCCTACCCGGGGAGCCAGGCGCACCCCTGCCCGGCCTCCCTCACCTTCCCAGTTTCCCTTATGCAACAGGTATGGGGCYCTGGAACTCGAGGGCCAGGCAAATCAGGATGTAGATGAAGGTCCATCCAAGKGSTTGCCTAGGGTGAGGCRGCCAGCCCCACGCATCATGACTGCCTCTGCTAAGAAAAAAAGGAGGGTAATCGTCGTAGGCGATTCCCTTCTGAGGGGAA
>JAYKAV010003377.1:5809867-5861203 GCA_035582835.1 Phoebastria nigripes | reverse complement strand
CGTGTAGATGAGGCGCTTAGGGACATGGTTTAGTGGGCATGGTGGTGTTGGGTTGATGGTTGGACTTGATGATCTTAGAGGTCTTTTCCAACCTTAATGATTCTATGATTCTATGATTCTATGATTCTATGACTCCAGCAATAAAAATGAAGACATGCAACAAATATTAATATAATCATGGCACTTCAATTGCCGACAAAAGGCATGTAATGTACATGCATCCACCTTTTCTCCTGCCTGTATGTATTCTCACACAAAATTAGCAAACAACATCTTTTGGGAAACCCTAAAACCACTTAAAAAAGGATTAATGGGAAARTAAGATACTTGCCAAATGAAAAACTACCAAATGAGCAAAAAGTGATCTGTTATTCCCAATAGGCTTCCCTGGGGGCAGGGGAGTACTTCAGGGCAGGGGGAAGCAAGGGATGCTATTAGAGAAGGTAGCTGATGGGGTTCCGTACAAAGCCTTCCCAAGGAATCTGCCTTAGCGGCTTTTCCCACCGCATTATGCAACACAGCACAATAAAAATGTCGGCAAGGAAATAACACAGCTTGTCTTCGGACACCCCCCCAGCCTTTCCTGAATCAAGCAGTACGATGATATGTTAAGGCACCAGTGAGTTTTCCCATACTAAAACAAGGGAAACCTTCATTTTGGACACCTGGCGCCCAACTCAAGGCAGGYTGCAAGCGAAAGAAAAGCTCCTGCCTCCATATAAAGACAGCACTGCGCAATCAGGTGAAATTTCTTTTTTCTTGTGGCTGCATTAAGAACCTGAGTTTGATATTCCTGCCTGCTCTATAAAAAGGTTTCCCTGCCCTCCACAGGCCTGCACCGTGCAGCAAGTCAGCCCAAGGTGATTTATAGAATTGGGTGAAAATCAGATGAAATTCAGTTGTTTCCCATTTGAGCTCAAAACTAAGCAAACTTGGGCTTTTCTTTGGGGTGAAACCGAAGCACAAAGGCAAACTTGGAGGGCGAGGAAAAGGCAGAGAGGAAAACCAGGTAAGCTGAAATGAAAAAGTGGTTTTTTCTGAACTCCAGTGAACCCAGACCACTGACCTCCACGCATCCAAGACCCTCTCCACACCAGCCTGTAGCACATAAGTCTAACACTGAACTTGGAACTGAGCTTCAACGTGGTTTGAACCACATGCAATTAGCCCAATTAAAGGATTTTTTTTCAGGGCCTGGTTAGGTCCTGCCTGCATTTTAACTGGGAGAAAACTTGCGTTGCCAGCAGATGTTGCCACTTTTGCAGCGGGGTGTAGTTTGGGGCCACATATGCTTGGAAAAGTTGCGTGCTCAGGCTATTAGCAAAGGCAGGGAAAAGGTTCACTGTAAAGATGAAATGCATTAAAGAAGCTCACATGCTTTCTGATCGTGCTGTGCCAGGCATCAGTAAATATGACCAGCTGAAATTGCCTCCAAAAAAATAAAAGCGGGGGTGTGGGGGGGGGTGGGACTGCTGGAACCCAGAATTATTTAAAAAGAAAACAAAACCTGGAAACATTTGCCGAGTGAAACCAGACTTTGGTGATTATTTTGTAATTATTCATGGTTGAAGGGACAGAAAAAACTCCAATATTTAAATGTGCTTATTTGTTTGTTTGTTTGTTTGTTTGAGTGCAATTGCTAATGGTGATGGTTAATGGAAAAAAAAAGGAAGAAATGTGTATAACTGACACACAGCACCTGCCCCCCGCATTAGTTCCCAAGTCAACCAGTAAAACCATAGTCTTATCGCTATGGGCCTTGTGTGGAGCTTATTCGTAGACCTGACTTCCAAACTCTGGGCAGTTGCCAATAATTTATCTAGTAAAAAAAAAAAAAAAAAAAAAAAAAAAAAAGAAGATATCCTGGAGGGTTATGAAATACATTTCCCTATAAGCCATACTCCATCCCTGTTGTTGGCATGGAAAGTAAGGAAAAAAGCACATTTCTTTCTCATTTTTTAAATATGTACATTTAAGAATGATTATGAGATGCTCTGAAATGGCTCTGTACCTCTTTGAAGTTCTGCCTTCAATCTGAAAGAGATCTCAGGAGTCCAAGCATGTTTGTGAGCAACAAAACTTGTGCCTTGACAAGCCCAAGGCAGGATGCAAGGACTCAAGCTTCCCCTAATGCTACCCTGGCATCCTTGTCTGCCATCTGTGAATATCCAAGGAAAATTATTCTGCAGACTCYCCAGCTGGGAAAAGGTGTCATGCTGCCCTGCACATCTCCTCTGGTTACCAAGAACAATTGCACATATAAAAGAAAAAGGTTGTGAGCTCTTCCTTATTAGCAAGGATAAACTCAACACTTCTTCCCATCAGTAAGATCTTGAATTCTCTGCTCAAGCAGCAAAGACAAGCCAGCAGGACTCCACACATCAAACATCTTCAACAACAAAATGTACCAGCTCAGACAATAGTCTTGTTGGCTTAGGAGGTGACAGGTTTTCCCAATGTCCATCAGTGATTTAGGAACATATATTCCCCTGACACCTAAGACATTTAAGTACTTCTGAAAATGCCTATCTAAGCAGGAATGCAAAAGTCAAAACTGTGGCCTGTGCTCCTCAAATAGTGGCCTTGGACTGGATCAGACAAAGACCTCACAAGGTCCCAGATATGATGTCTCAGACATGCCTAATGGTGGTATGGCACTTCCTACCACCCTCTTGGTTCCTGGAAGAGCAGCTGCTGCCTGAGCCTGTTCCTGTTTCCTGTTGGAAGCCACCCAAGCTGTGAACAAACACCATGGGTGGGCATTGAAACATCCCAGGCAACCTGAGACCTTTTGGGTTCCTTCCTAAACATGGGAGCATCATACATGGMGCTCCTCTGGGTTACTCAAGACAGCGACACTGGCAGATGTGACAGAGGTCCTATATCCTTCTGGAGCAGCAGTGGGAGACTTGGCAGCCTAACTCACCAGTCCTGAAGTGGCAACATCTTTGAGCAATTGACTCCAGTCCAGGATGTCTGAAACATTTTTTCCATCCAGCGACCTTATCCCGGCCCCTGCGCATGAAACACTTGGGGAGGGTTGTGTCCTTCCCCTGCAGCGTGGCATGGTGAAGAGCAGAGCACCGGCTTAAACTACAGCCAGATGGATTCGGGTCAGAAATTAGAGAAAACTTTCTATTAGGAGGGACAAACAAGTACAGGGATTAGTTTTCTGGAGGCAAGCTGGCTCAAGTCTTCCTACCTGGCCAAGCAATCTGCTTTCCCGAGGAAGGAAGGGACAGGACAGTTTTGGGGCTCCTTGGAGAAAATGGAGGTTGGGGAAAATGCTGAAGGAGCCCTTCAAGACTTACTGGGATGGCAGATGCTGACCACAGGAGCAGCAGCAGCTTCCTCGTTTGTCCCTACCRAGGGGACAGGGCTTGCCTGCCTCTGGGGGGTCCCCAGAGCCGCGGTGGTGGCTGTTGCACCAGGGATGCTCTGTCTTTCTGAAGGGGACCGGACTCATCTGGTGATCCTGGCTGCTCAGAAAGATCCCGTTCAGGCAGAGACTGCCAAAGGGGCATTTTGACAACCGCCTGCTTGCAATCGCCAACAGGCATTGGCATTAGCTGGATTTATAGTGAAGCTTTATCTGTTGCCTGCAATTCTAATTTGTGGTTCATAGGCCATAAAACTCCAAGTTTTCCAGGCAGGGGGAAAAAAAAGTGACGATTGACTGTTACTGCTGCTTCTTTTTTTTCCACTAGAGCTGTTCCTTATGCAGTGGTAACCAAATAGTAACCAAATAGACTGTCTAATGGCCAGTGCTGTTTATTCCAAAACAGTATGGATTTCCCATTTGTAATTCAAAAACCATAGGGTGTAACTTTCCTTGCTTGGCATGAAGCATGGTCGAGCTTCTAGGATATAGAGATGGTCCTGAGGAAAACTGTTCCTGCCTGAAGAAGGATCCATGAGAAATAAGCTGCCTTTCACTTTTGGTGAATGATCTATTTTTTAAAAGCATCCCCAGCCTAAGCTGCAAAACAGCCGTTTGTTTCCCAAAGTGAGTATCTACTAGACTCTGCATAGTTAAATCCTTTTTATTCCCACTTAAAAATTCATTTTTCTTGTCCCATGCATGGACGGGCTTCCATTTACACTTGAAATTGGTTTTTGAAACGAGCTTCATTAATACCAAACGAAAAGGAAACCACAGAATTACAGAGAAATATTAGCCTGTATCATTTCATGTGAGACATAGGATAAAATCAGAACAAACTCACTGTCAAACTGAAATCTGGCTGCCCACATTGAGCGCCGCAGCTATTTAACCCCACATGCAGGCATACATTTCTGCTTTCCTCTACAGGGGTGTTATTGGACCACCCAGCCCACCACACACCAAGGATGCTGCCTGCGGCAACGCATCGAACGACTGAGCCTCGTTGAGTTTCACCTGCTGAAATGCTGCAATTCGGGAGGTAAGGAGCAAAGTTTCTCTCCCTCCTGATCGAGGAGAAAATTTGGCAAGTATTTTAAAATTTGCAAAGTAGTTGCAAAGCTGCAGGAACCAAAAGGATGGCAGGGGAAAACACAAAAGCTCAGAAAGGCAGGGTTTGTAAGGTGTGGGGTTTTCTATATTCCCATGATTTCTGAAAGCCTGAAAAATGTTGGCGTGTTTACCTTGCAGAGTAACGTCATTGCGGGGGAAAGCATCCAGGCTCTGGCGTATTATTCAGTGCTGGCGTATTATTCAGCGCAGGTGAGATCTGGGATTGGGTCTTGCATTTCAAGAAAGGTGTGGAGCAATGCAAAGGTGCAAACAAAGGCTCAGGAGAGAAGAGCCATCGTCACACGCGGCGGTACCTGCAAGCCAGGACCAGATCCCACCCCAGCTACGGGAAAGACCCTGCAGAAAGGACAATCTCAGTAGGTGTAAGATGATGCGAGATTTAGGGAAGCTTTCTCATGAGGAACACCAAGAATTGGAATAAAATGCATGAGAAGAGGGTGGGTTTACCGGGGAGGAGGTTCAATTCACATCCCTGGGAATAGGTTAGATGGGGAATGCAGCAAGTGCGCAGGCGAGCGCTGGGGTGCGATGGACTGGCAGAAGTGCAGGGTCCATCGCAGGCATGGCTCAAGGGGCCACAAAGAGTTTTGGCAAGCAGACCCTCCCCAGGAGCCAAAGGGCAGAGCAGGGAAGCTTCCTTGCAGTCCAGTTACCTCGGCGGGAATCTAAAAGATATTCCCATTGCCTGCGAAGCCGTGTGCCAAGTCTGGTGTTTGTTTGTGTCTGTGTTTATTTCTCAGAGAGTTTCTTTCTCTGCACCCCAGGGAACTGGCTGGATGCAAGCTCTGGCCTTCTCATGGAATAAGAATTAACTCCTGGATCTTGGCAGCACCGGGAGGAGACCGGCTCCTGCTGAACTGCAGCCTGATGAAAGTCCCACAAGCCACAAGACACCCAAAAATCAAATGCTGCGTGCCTCCTGTCTGTCCAGAGACCCAAAAAACCTGGGGCCATCTCTGTCCTGTGGCGTTGTGTTGCACAGGGGGGCTTTCAGCATTGCTTGAGGACCTGCTGTCCTCCCATTGCAGGCATAATCATTCAGACCACTGTGGACTTGAAAGGCCCGTGATTCACAACTCCTTGTCAAATTTGAAGGTGAATAGGGGAGCAAAAAACAAGAACAAAAGGCGCAGTACTGTCTCAGACATTGAAATAAAACGGTGTTTGCCCGAGCCCAGTTTTCCGCTGGGCTTTTAAATTCCTGAACTAATTAAAATCTTCTGGTACAAATTGGTTTTGCTTCTCCAATGGACCATGCCGACTTGCACGAAGGGAGGCTCTGACCCATCCTTTCAGGGGCTACTTCTGTTTTAAGAGAGCATGAGTAATAGCTGAAACTCGTGGGGACTTCAACATTTGGGGCAGTTTGGTGAAAAATCCTTTCTCCCTACCCCCAGCGGGGATAAACCAACGTCAGTGCTCGGTGGTTGCAGGGAAATGAATCGCCGGTCTTGGACTTCCCGCATCCCGGCATCACACATTCCTGCCGGCGGTGAATCACACGGAGCAGACATGGCACTTGCCCACAGTGACCCAGCTTGGACTCAGGGAAGTCTGGGCAGAGAGGGGGAAAGTGACATGAAGGAAAAAACCCGAGTCACTGAGAAAACAGGTCTGGAGGCTCCCGGGCTCGTACCTACCCATGGGACCTGAGCAGTGCACGTGCCTGAGCCACGTTAAGCCAGAGAGCTCATTGCGCTATCCCCTTTCTTGTTGTTGGCTACAGAGAAGGCAAATAGGCAGCTTTAGACATTTGAAAGATAAAATGTTGATGCACCAATGCACACCTAGAGTCATCTGGACAGAAACATCAAGAATATCKTCTTGCGAGCAGCAGATGCTGCAGGGAGGAGTGGGGCTGTAGACTTGAAACGCCAACTGCTCAGGGTCCAAACAGGCACCCAAGCAGCCAGCACTGTTTAGCCAGCTCCATCTAGTAGCCTAAACCTCATTTTAAAGAGAGGCGGTCTCTGGAAGAACACAAGATCCATCTGATTTGTAATCTAATCTTCTAATGACATTCATGGCATATGAACTGTTTTCCATGGAAACCTATCTGCAGAATGATATGCACGCCAGATGCCTTGATTTAATTAGCCCATATAATATCCTTAGTTATGTTTAAACATCTGACCCATGCTAAGAAGATTGGGTACTTCAAAGCCGGGTGAATCATTTTTCATACCAGAGAAAAGGAACATCAGAAGAGCCAAATTCACAGCGGACACCCATTGACGTCCCGTTTGCCAGCGCGTTTACCATTTTCACTGACCTTGGAAATGAATGCATCACCAATTAAGTCATTTCTTCCAAACAGCAGGGTGGTGTTGTCCATATTCCCATTGGACCCTGAAGAGGATCCCACGTGAAAGTACGACCAGCCAAGGCTGCCCAGCRAATTCTGTGCTGGTTCGGAGTGGAATGATGCATACTCACCGTGCTTCCGTGGCATTTTAAATGCTCTCTGCTGGGAAGCAAACACAAGCCTGCAGCAGTTCACACCAGCAGAGAGCTCCTTTCAGTGTTTCGGAAGTCTGAATGCACAAATAACCTTTAACTGTCCTACTCTTTGTCTTTGGACAGCATGGCATTATGGGATTCATATTTACCTACACCTCATTTCTTTTGGCCTCTCTTGATGCACGGACATGTACACAGAGTGAAGAGGAACAAGGTTCATACACCAACAATGGGAACAGTAAAACTTCCTAGCGTTGTTTGCATTGGCACAACGGGTTTTGCTGACATCTTTGCATCATTCATAGTCTACGATGCATGAAATATTTAGGGTTATCACTAAACCGAAAGTTTATGGACTAAACCCAAAGTTCACTGAACACCCAGCAAGAACAACTCTCAGCAAGAGGGACCAGACACTGTCTCAGCCTACCGAGTTAAAAATAATTCTCAACTTTCAGATTTCACAGATGGCTTTTAGGCTTCAGTTTTGGTTTGAATGATGGGTGATTCGGACAGGACACTGTGGTATTGTGTCCTAAAGGCAACGGAGATGCTGCAGCAGGCAGGGAAAGGGCAGCTGGCACACATGAAGGCACAGATAGACTCATAGAATCATTTAGGTTGGAAATGACCTTTAAGATCATCGAGTCCAACCATAAACCTAACACTGCCAAGTCCACCAAGTCCAAGATGACCCACCTCCAGACTGGTGGCAGTCACCAACTAAGGCAAAGAAGAACCTCTGCTTTGATGTTTTGGCTTTAAGAAAGTTTGCACTAATGGAGGTTGGTAATTATAAGAACTGATATTAGGAGTGGAGCTAGGGTAATTGGAAACTTCTGCTTTCCTAGGTAGTATTTATAGGAGGCTTTATTGGTTGCTTTGATGAAGGTAAGGACTTGAACGCCTTCAAACAACAGAAAGTCTTACAACACATTTATTATAAAGCAAAATTCCTTTCCAGCTCGACAAGAAGTATCTGGACGTGTGTGTTCAAGTGCTAGGGTGGTGTTGAGATGCGAGGAAGATCGCTGTTACGCAGCCACAAAGGCTCGAAGACTGCAGCATCTCAAGCCAGAGCCAGGCTTTTCTCGGGCAGCAGCTTAATCCTACCAAGCACTGCCCAGCAATGAAGTGCTGCTCAGAGATGCCATCACGCACCAGTGCATGACCAAGGCTTCGTTGGTCATCTGTGCAAGATGGCACCATGCTGATATGCCCTGGACTGCTCTTCAGAGCATCTATATGTGAACCTCRGCGGTGCCCAAGCAACCCCTGAAAACATGCTTAGTGTCTACTACAGCACACAGTCTTTAACCTCATCCCAGGGCAATGGGGAACAAAGCAAAACAGCTCTCATTTAAAAAAAAAAAAAAATTTAAACAAATTAATTTGATGTATGTCCCAGTCAAGACCAAGCTGCAGCTACCATTAGTAATTTGAAAATAAAAATTGAAAAATTATATTAAATTAAATATTGCATCTATTGCATCACGAGACTTTCCACTACAGACAGCGTCATGGAATAACATTGATATGATCAAATATAAGAGGAAACTTTCAGAAGCTGCCTTCATACTGATAGGAAATGTTTAGTTGCTGAAATTTTCCAAAATTAAGACTTGTTGGTAAAAACTGTTTTGTGGGAAATGAAACAAGGGATTAATCTATTATTACATTCCAACTGCAAACAAAAACAAGCTCAGAAAGGCCAGAAACACCCACAAAACCATCCACCCCACTCCCTGCGCCTCCTTAATCTTCCATGCCTCCAACCAGTACCACAGCTCGCAATGCCGTAAGTGACACCACTACATGGAGCTAACAGCGCTCAGTGCTTTTAAAGCGATTTCTTAATTTAACTTCCAATTTATGAAGGCATTTTACCATCCTTCAACTTTCATTTTCTCTGAGCAAACGCAGACCCCGCTTTGCAAAATGTTAAATAAATGGATGTCGCCAAATTATTAAAATTAAAGGCAAGTGCAGAGTTGGCCAAGTGAATCATGGCTGGAAACCAGCTTCCAAAATTCCCTTAGCAGCTTTCAGATGATTGTGGAAAGACGCCATGAGAGAAAATGCCGTGTCTGCAAGCATCGCCTCACCCTGGTATGTTTGGAAAGCTTATAGAAAGCCTGTGCCACGGGGAGTGGACTGCGTATAGATCGTACATCATCCTGCTACCTTCTGGGGGATGGCCGAAGCCACCAATCAACGACAATGGTTGTCCTACTCCATCTTACCCATCTTGGCTTTATTTTTCTCTCTGACTTCCTAGTGACAGAAGCATCCTATGAAAATATTTGGAGATGCTTGTTCCTGGAGCTCACAGGCACACACCACCTGCCACTGTTCCTTTCTTGCACGAAGCTTTTAGGCAAAGGCTTACTTGAACCTTGCGGTAACTCACAGCCTTCGCTAAACATACATTTGATGGGAAATGAGAATTTCCAGCATTTTACCTGTAGATTTTCACCATTGTGCAGCATGTTTGGCTGGCACTTTCTTGGTTTGGACTTTTTAGTACCTTTTTAGGATAAAGATCGTAGCACACGTGAACTCCTGGCCAGGCACACTCAGGCTGGCTGATTTTCTGTTGGAAAGATTTGTCGTGCATTTTACAAACACCAGATGCTCGATGATGGGAAAATAAAGCATACTTTCCAGTAAACAAAAGCAGATTTCATTTGTCTCTGAAGCATAAACAACAAAAAAAAAAAAGTGAAAAAAAGTGCAAAACAGAACAGTACAAATCAGGCTCGTACATATGTGTCAGGGGGAAAAAGTGCTGAAAGCAGCGGGAAATGCGTGTACCTGGAGACGGGTTAATGAGCTCCGCAGTGCAACTATGGTCTCGGGGGGCTGCAGCCTCCTTTCCCCTGCRCTGGGCTGGCATGGGCGCAGAAGCCGGGCACCCCGTGTGTGCTGTCCTGTCACTTGGGCACACCGCAGGTGAGCTGCGGACCTCTTATTTTTCTTCCAGGTTGCAACTTGCAGGGGACAGAGAGCTCATTTGGGAGGGAAGACAAGCCTGAAGGAGCTGATAGGGAACAAAAAAGAAAAAAACACGTTAAACAAGTAGGGGCTTCCCCAGCAGTGGCTGGGGAAGTGGAAGTAACGCATGCTAGAGGAAATGCTTTGAGACTGCCTGAGATTTACTGCAGTCTTAGTCAGTTCTCATAGCCCAGAGCAAATATTTGAGCATCACACAGTGCAAGGCAAAATCTCTTCTCTTCCTTGCTGCTGCAGGAACTCCGCATTAGATCTTAAGATAAGATTAATGAGTGTGAGTAATAAGGAAAATGTTGCAATGCCATTATATAAACCAAGGACAGACTCACCCATGAGCTCTTCTCCCCAGCCATACATGAAATTCAGTGAGAGGTGACCAGAAACCCCAGCCTGTCTACTCCAGAGAGATAACCGAGAGGGGACAGGTTAATAGCATGCAAAATCATGGCTGGAGTCTAGCAGCCCTTTAAACAATCCCACGTTGATTGTCCTGAGGTTTGCAGCTCAGACACACAGATCTCTCCCAGTTGACGATAAATCTCCTGTTCTTTCTAAGCTGCAGCACAGAGATGCTATCGCTGACCCACCACCCAGCAAGGTCGTGGGTACCAAGTGGGAGTGGCTACTGCACAAGCCTGGGGGGAGATGCACTGGGAGGCAGGAGGGAGCCGCTTCTGAGCTAGAGGAATATCGAGGCTGGAGATGTTAGAATTTCAAATTAGGGCTTGTTTTACTTTGTTTTTAATCACCATTACCATAATACCAAACCACTTGATTGTTTTTCTTCCAATTTAGCAGAAACTCTCTTTCTGCCTTTAGAGGAAATGCTGGCACCAGTTCGGACAAACATCTCCCAAGCAAAAATAGCAGGAATCCTAAAAAAGGGACTGTGTTCTTGACTGGAGATAGCTACAGGGACTAAATCCTCAGGTACCCGAAATGCTCTTTCTATCACCTGAGCTAAAGAACACAAACTGTCCGGGTGTTGCAGATGGAGCCTGCACATCTGCTAACCCCTAGGAAAAACAGAGCAACCATCAGCAAAGCTTGCAGCTTAAGCTTGTAGGGAGGTTTCCAATGAAAACGCCAGAAAAAGCTAAGTTAC
The DNA here is from genome assembly GCA_035582835.1 of Phoebastria nigripes. Classification (NCBI taxonomy): domain Eukaryota; kingdom Metazoa; phylum Chordata; class Aves; order Procellariiformes; family Diomedeidae; genus Phoebastria; species Phoebastria nigripes. The sequence goes on along the minus strand of JAYKAV010003377.1, from coordinate 5,850,110 downwards.
AAGAATCAAAATATTCTGAGGAATTACACCGACTTCAGAGTACTTTCATGCCAGGACAAACTGAGGAGCTACATTTCCAGAGCTGGGTACAAAGTAAGAAGGAGCAGAAATGAGAGGTCTGAAGAGCCTTCTTCAGCCTGTTTTGAAGGACCAGGTGGAAAGCCAAGAGCTTTGGGCTGCTCTAACCAGCAGCGGGTGACAGCAGCCACCTTGCGCTGGCACAAGCCGCCACAGCACCCCGAGGAAAGGGCAGGCCAGCATCTTGTAAAAGAGAATTTGGGGGGGGGCAGAAGCTCCAGAGACGGGGCTCCTCTGCACATTCACATCAGTTTACATTTTGATTTGGCTGCCGTATCCCTCCTGAAAATTGTCCAGGGATGGCAAGGCAGGAGTTGGCAATGGTGCAGGAAACCACTGCCCAGTCCCTGCCTGCTTGCCTGTAACCCCCTTGCAGGCAGCACGGTTCTCCGGCCCCCTCCAGTGGCTACAAAACATGCAGAGGAGTCAGCTACAGCCTCCGAGGCCAGCGGGATTCAGGCTTTTGCAAATCCAGTCCCTGCTCTTTGCTGCATAGAGCGGTACTCCCCCTTCCCATGGCGAGGTAAATAATTAGGCAGACAGCCATGCTTTTGCACTGGAACATCTTTATTCAGCTACACATGGATCCAGGCCCACCACAGATACCTCCTGTCTGCTCTCAGATCTGATCTTGCTGCTGTGCACAATCGTTTTACGCCAGGCAAAATCAACAGACCACTGATTAGCTCTAATTGAAGCAGGAGTCTGTCACCTCTACTCTGTCCTGGGCAGGTTCTTACACTGCTTGCTTTGCTGGAACAGGAAGGGCTAAAGTGGTGCTGCTGTACCTCAAAGGCTGGTTTTGGTGTAAAAAGTGCTTTACTTGACTTTGGGGATGGGAAAAAAAATACCCACACACTTCAACCCAACAACTGCTGTTCCTCTGCCTTTTGCAAAACTCCCAAAGAGCAGGAAATTATATTTGGGTACCAGCATTTTGTGCTCTGGAAATCCCCTGTAGCAACAAAGACAAGAAGAAAGCCCACATGAAAAAGACTGCTTTGGATCTGCTTTGCTTATTCCAGATCTGTTTTGGTTCTTTAACCATTTTCCAAATCTTGTTATCCTATCCCACCCAAACTTACAGTAAGGCCACACAATGCACAGTTTATATATTATGCACAAATATAATAGGCATTCTTCAATATAGGGGATGTACACTGCAGAAATGTTTAATTTCCCACCCATGACTTCACGATATGCATTTGTTACTCATGTTATCTGAGCATGCCCGATGGACAACATGGAAAAGAATACCTTTACAAAAGAGAATGCTTTGCTACATAAGAGGAAATGGTGAGGTCCGAGTTAAGGCAAAAATAAATGCTGTTTATATAGTGTGAAGATACACAATATGCACGTATTACTCAGATTTCATACTGGAAGACTGTTGTTTCTTGGGTTTAAAAGGACAGGGACAGCCAGAGGATATAGGTTTTGGCACTACAGGACAGGACACAAAGTTATATGAATATCATTAATCTATTTTGAGATTCATTATTATCTCTCTACAATTAAAATTCCCGATCTTCTAAGTCTGCATATTAAACCCCTTCACTTAGGCAAAGCTGGGTTTAAGTAGCCTGAGCAACCAATGTCCATAGGGACTTATTCTAACAGTAGTCTTTGCACTTACGGCTTAATATTATGTGAGTTGTCCCCCTGAGTTGGACTCCCTTCAGGCCCTCAAGCCAAAAGAAAGACCATCCAGGTTTAACACCGAGACCTTTGCAGGAGCCACAGTCCCTCAGTTAAGATGGGAGTTGGATGAGTAGTCCAGGCAAAACGTCTCCTGCACTTCAAAGCTTTGATGCACTTCAAAGCTTTGATTCTGCAAATGTCCAAGTGATTGGTGAACTTCAAGCTTGTTTGCTATTGGGTTGGGAGAACCATCCTTTGACCTGTGGATCAGGGGCTGGAGATATCCATGGTCAGGGGAATCCTTTGGACTCCACATCGGTTGGATTTGAAGACCATGTAGTCCTTCAGGCTTGAGGTCAAAAGAACTACCCATACGTACAAAGTTCAGCACACTGTTGGAGCACCACGATCAACATATATCAAATTATAAATAAAGAATGGTAAACTAACAGAGGTCAAAGTCCTCACCCCCAGCATGACTTGAGCTTACCAGTGGGACCTACAAAGGAATCATATCAGTACCAGGTATTGACTCTGTGCATGGGAAAAGGGTGCTCTTCTCAATTTCACCCACATGTGAGTTATGGTTCTGGGAAGGAGCACAGTTGCCAGGGTGCCACTGGCTGGCTATCCATAAGCATATTGTAGGACAGTGCCAGTCAAGGGCACAACAGTCAACAAATCAAATACTGAAGGCGGCTATAATGAAAATTGTAACAGGTCATCTGCAGAGGCTTAGCTTTAACTAGATACCCGAGTTACAGCAGGCACTGTGTTAATCATGCCCATAACAACTAAATTCTCTGAATTTCTTTGGGCCACCCTCCATCATCCACACCATGGCATTTCACAGTAGCTCATTCCAGGTGGAGCCAGCTCTCCCCAGAGGAGCATATGCCTTCCACATCCACCCTACTACCTTCTCCCAAAAGGCACTAATCTGTGACCGGTTTGCAAAACCGTCTGAACAAGTAAAAATCAAGGGGGAAAAAGTCGACCCAAAGAAGCTATTGCCATGGCATTTTCTCAAGGCAACCTCCCTCATTTTCTGCCTCTACACTGGAGCTAGAGAGTATGTTTGGCCCGCACTCCTGCAACACATTATGGTTCCACCAGCAAGGTGACAAGAGGCTTTACAACCTGTTTGCATCTTTCAGGCATGTTAACACTTCTATAAAGCAAGCGCACAACTCTCAGGCAACATGCTCATGGGCTGCCCTGGCCTCCAGCATGGTGAAAACCTAAACCATCTGCAAGCCTGAAAAGGAAACAGTGCAAAACTGCTGCCTTCTCACCTTGAAAGCATGCCTACGGCTACATATCCTTGCCATTATCTCTCACCTGATGAGGGTTTTGAAAGTATCCTTTGCTTTGGTATCTGAGCACTGAGTGTAACCACCACACTTTAGCTTGTTCTCAGCAGTGCAAATTTTGCCACCTTATCCTAAAATCAGTGAGCAGAGCAATGTAAGGGGCCAGCTGGACCTTCCAGGCCTGGCCATGGAACTGAAATAACAGGAAACAATCAGGAACTGCATTTTTCCTGCCCTTCCTCCTTCTTTGAAAGCATCTTGGAAAGGCGCGTGTTCTTCAGCAGATAATAAAACATACAAGAAAGTCCATCGTTCCTTACCGAACTCCATCCTAAACATCCCCATAGTGGGAGGACCAGAAACTGAACTGTGATTTTGCATTCATTTATGCCTCTTGAAAAAGAACATACTGTAACTAGTGTCAAGACCTATGGGGCAAGTCCATGGGGCAAGTCTATGGGGCAGTCTTGAGGATCTGCTCCTATAGAGGCAGGATAACCAGGGCTGTCAGACAAAGGCATTCAAAACCGAAATGCAAGGTAGCTTAAACAACCCCACTTCCCTGTTACTGCAGTGGGTCAAGGAGAAGAGCGACCAGAGCTACATCCCATTCCCAGGAGGTGCTGTCTTACTGTCCTTGCCATCCCATGCTTAACTCAGCTCTCAACAACAGGTCCCTAGGCACTAATACCATACAACAAATAAATCCCCAACATCTTTAGGATCACATCTGGAAAAAATACCCTTGCCAACTGCATGAGCATGGGAAGAACATCTGGCAAAGAAAAATTGTCCAAAAAATCAACTTATAACACAGGGACTAGAAAGAACTTGAATCAGTAAAGTAAAAGCAAGTACCAATTATCACCTGAGTTTTTACCCAAGATCCTGAGGGACCATCATCTCTGTCCTTCTAAAGCTGCTATTTTGACAATGTTTCCTATACAACGACTACATCGCTACCTTTATGGAGCTGGCTGACCCTGAGATCCCGATGAAAGGCTGTCGACTCACTGCAGAATGACACTCTTCTGTGAGCTTGTGACATGAAGGTAAACAGTAATGTAGAGGCACTGGAAATCAAAGGAGCCCAGGCTGCTGGATGCAGCACTGCATTTAGAAGCACATAACCTCCTAACTCTTCAAGAAAAGACAAAAAGTCCTCTCCTCTCCCTTTTCCACAATGCTGGCAGAAGCAGTATGCAAACAAAAAGAGCTGTTAAGTGAATCTGGGAAGGTTTTCTCTGGTCATACTGCCACTGTGGGATATGGAGTAAAAGGTAGGTAGGAACTTCTATTTCTATGTGCTGTGCATTGTCAGCTACTTTACTGGGCCTTTAATAACATCATAATCACTGCAATATTGCAAGCAGGCAATCTAGAGATCATTTTGGTGTCTTTTTCTTCATAATCACACAGATATATTCACAGGCATTGCATCAACTACCATCCAGCACTGCAACACAACAGTTTAATTTAGCAACCCCTCCACCATTGCTCCTGGTCACTCTCAAATATTCAAAGTCATTTTACAGTCAACAGATTAATTTAGCCATTGCTCTTCCAAAAAGTACCCTAGAAATCTTTCAGGTATCATGTGCTGGCTTCATCTGAGTATCACAGTCCTCGTCCCACCACCACGGCAGTGGCAACTGAACCATAGGGATCACATCCCCACAACAGGCTGTGTAGCTATCAGTTTCCAGAGGTGAAACTACCTTTTCCACTTCTCTTCACGTTTTCTCATTCGTGATATGGCAGTGGTCACAAGACTTGACCCAGTCCCAGGCAGTCAGGAGGAGGACCGGCCAGCCCTTGCCTTGTCCATCACAGTGCTGGAGGGTGAGCCAAGCTGCCACAGCAGATCTGGTGCTCTGTAGAAACGACTCAGACAGGATAGGATTACATATTCTGCTACTCTCCCATCTTGCAATGGGGCCTCTACACGAAGAAAGCCAAGTCAGCAGCTACCTTGCAGCACGTAGAGACACAGATACAATTCTCCAAGTAACACATGGCACTGGACAGGAAACTTGATGCATTTCACACCAGAAGAGGACAGAAGAAAATACACCCACTTTTACAGCAGCAATCACAAACTCCATAGGGAAGAGAAAGGCCAGGTACTGATGGCAGAAAGAGAACAGTGCTGTTGTAAAACCCTTACAAGGCAAGGAGAGACTCCTTTGTATGCTATAGGAAGAGGAAAGGCTTAAGTACGGACACTTTCCCCACGCAGAAGTGCCACTGAGACCCAAGTTGTGTGTAACACAGAGCAGTAACAGAGGTAGAGTCATAACAAACAGACATATGCTAACTGCTATAGGATATATTGTATTTGCTCATGTAACAGCCACACACGCTTATTGGCCTCATTGCCCAACCAGTTGCAAACAAGAGATCACCAGTTAGATAACCGGTAGCTTAAGAATAGACACACAAAATCACTGCACCCTAAATTTGGAGGGGAAAATCACAGGGGCAGGGAATTATGTGCACTCCATGAGCAATACAGTATTTCACTGTGGGGGAAGGGTTAGGATTGGCACCTGGCTTTATCAGCGCACTCATTTACCAAATCAAACTGTCCTGGAAAGCAGACAGTTGCCCTTTAACTATGTTCGTGAAGTAAAAATTGTTTAATGGGGTCTGGGATTGGAAGGATATGGATCAGATCCAGACGAGATTTGCCAAGTATTCTTCGTACAGCTATGCGGCAGAGAGACAAGAGGCTCCGGGTGCGGCCTGCAATAAAGAAAGCAGAGAAAAACTACTGAGGGACGGAGAGAGGAAGAGAGAGGGATAACAGCGTGTAAATTGTGCTGAGCTCTGGCTGACAGCTGAGGAGCCATTACCCCTTCCCAACGCTGAGGCCACATCCTGCACAGCAACATGAAGGCAGCGCAGGAGAGCTGAGCATGCACAAATCCTCCCTGTGAGGAGGCCAAACCTTTTGGCCAAAGACTTAGAGCAATGACAGCTGCCACACGGGCAGTTTGGAAGGGCAAGCCAGAGACTGCATAGGGTTGTGACCATGGACCCAGTCACTGCATGAGAGTTCAAGAGGTCATGGCTGAACCCACACCAGGGGAGGCTGTGAGCAGCTTTATACTAATCAGATCATTTTAAAATTATGTGGACTTTATTTTTGCTCTAAACCACCCCCTGGGAATCAACAGCATTGACAGCCAACTCAGGCTTTATCCCAACTTTCTTTTGAGGGCTTCTTTTGAGTTCATGGAGACCTCTTCCAGCACAGGGACAAGAAGATGGTGGTGTCTATGTTGATTCAGGAACTGGACCTCCAAGGCACCACTCCATTATCCTGCATGCTCTACCTGAGGAGTCCCATTTGCCTCCTAAACCCAGGCTTAATGGAAACCACCTGCTCCAGCTTATGTGTGCCTCTTCTCAGCAAAAGTCCAGGCAGGTTTAAAAACCAGGCATGTGCAAAGCTGAATAACTTTGGCGTGGGGGCTGGGGGTTATATCCCACATCCTGAATCCCTTTCAAATTCCTCTGGAGTTCGAGAGGGGAAACCCCACTTCCGACCCTGGTGCAAAGCCCTGGCCTTCACCAGCTGAGCCTGGTGGTTTTACGAGGTGCTGCCCTTGACGGGACAAGGGTGCACACTGTATTGATGTTGCTTTTGTTACAAAAAGAAAGAAATAGTAGGCAAATTTAGGCATGTTCAGGTCTGAGGCCCTGGTTTACTTCTTTTGTAACTCATTTGCTTCCCAGAAGATGTTAAATTCAAAAAGCCAGCTTTTTCCCACCTTTTTCCACCACCGTCTGACCTCCCTCCTGCCATCTGCTACCACCATTTGTGACTTTACTTCCCAAGTAGCCTGCCCAGATACAACTACCTCTTGGGTCCCTCCCTGGGCCCCCCTGAAGAGCGCAGGGTCACTCAAGAACAGCGAGGGCACGTCTGCATGGCTTTGGAGAACTAGGTCTCACTGGATATGCCATAACCTACCTGTGGTTTGCAGACCCAAAGCCCAGCTCTGAGAGGACCCCACTGCCTAAACCTTGCCTCAGGCTGCTGAGGACATGGTTAGGCAATGGAAAAGAGCTGGGAGAAAGATAAAAAAAGTAAAGTTACAGAGAGAGGTTGGGCTGCTGAGATAGGCATCATTGGTAGCTGAAGGACTCCAGATGGAAAACACCACGTGGATGTACAAAATGCAACAGGAGAAAAACAGGGAGTCTAGCTGGAGGCTTAAGGGGAAGCCATTGGGTTGAGTCATCAGTGTTGACAGAGCCGGAGGCAGGCAGCAGCTCGGCAACACTAAGAATCTGTGCCAGGGAGCTGCAGAGGCCAGCCCCACGGTCCTCTCCTGCCTGATGCCTGCCTGGCCAGCAACAGCTCTTTGGGAGCCATATCAGGGGTGGTGAAGTCATTAACGCTTAGCTTAACAGCTTGTTAAATCCCAGTTATCTTTTTTGTGTGTTAGAATTGCTTTACACTTTTAAGTTAGTTATAACCTGTTTACACGATCTTTTTGCACTTGGCTGAAGGCACTTGAACAAACAAACCCAAAAGAGGATGGCAACACCCACCGTACCACCTTAACAGCTCCTAACTACCAAATAAACTCTCCAAAGAGTTCTCCTGAATCCAGATCTAGATAAAACTAGCGCCACTTCAGTAAGTCAAAGCCACTTACCCCTTGCTTCTTTGAACACCTGTAGAGCCTCTGGGTTGACTTTGACCCTTCCTGTGGATTCAACTCCCAAGGCCTCCACTTTCACCAGGTTCAGATTGGCTCCAAAGTCAATCAAGAGGTGGACAAATGCCGCTTCACAGCCATGCCGCAGGACAGCGTCCATCACACACACTGGGGAGCCCCGGGAGAAGCCTTGGATGTTGATGGGCCCGCAGCAGTTAAAATCCGGGTTGGCTCCTGCCTGGAGCAGCAGCCGGAAGCACTGGAGGTTGTGGTAGGCAGCACTGATGTACAGCGGGCAGACCACCAGTGTGGTGAGGGGCCGCAGGGAGAGGCTGGAGACCCGGGAAGGGAGGTGGTGATTCACGTCCACGTCTGCGCCGTACCTGGGTGGGGAAAAGAGAAGAGCAGAGGTTTGGAAACAAGGGCAACAGCACCACGACTGCACCCCAGGGTGACAAAACGGTAGGGAATGAGGCTAAAGGACACCCAGAGGGTGAGCACCCTGCCTGTCTTTGGTACCTCTGGGGCCCACCACCCAAGAACTGCCCATACCTACCCTGACAGGGGCCTGGCAGGGCTTCTGAGCAGGGATGCCGTGTCCAGCACAGTCTGATCTTCAAGAAGCAATGCTGTTTCAAGCTGTTTCTCTGCCCGCAACAGCCCAGGCTTGGGAGAGAGCATCTGAGGAACATCTTTCCTTGCCCTCCTGAAGGATGTGCCAAGCACAGCCTTGGCACAAGGGACGGCTCAGCCCTGAGCCAGCACCACGTAATGTTGGATGCTAATGAGCCGTCTAGGGAGCGGGGATGTTTCCAAATGACTCAGTTGAAGATATGCAGTGAAATAACTTCCCCACCAGGATAAAACAGGCCAAAAAGCAATACAGGCAATCGATCTGACTGTCACAGACAGCAGGGAAATGGAAACAGAAATCTGTGCTCAACAGCGAAACACGTATGACAAAATCCTGCTCCCGAAGGAGCTGGGGTGGTTGAAATCCCATCAGAAATCCCATCAGGGAGTCAAAAAGAGGCCTTTTCCCTAGTATTCAGCTCAGCTGAAGGGATGTACCCGCCAACTCTCAGCACGTAGGAAACTGGAAAAACACAAAATAATTGCGTCAGACCTTCCGCTCTCCCCATCCATCCTGCACAGCTCCGTTCACAGGTTATATATTATACTAGATACCACACAAGAGATTACAGTTCACTGGCCAGCACTCCAGGCACTGAAGGGGAGACCTTGACGCGCTGCAGCAGCAAACCTCTCAAGCCTTTTGCAACTGGCTCCTGCCTCACTCTACCCCACAGAGAAACCCGCACCTCACATCTTCACCGCATGGTGCCATGGTGTCCCAACTGCTCCATAAGCCCTGCGGCCAGAGCAAAGCGGACTCGGGCTTGCTGTGGCGTAGAGAAGGCATGCGAGCAGGCTAAAGCCCTGCTCAATGGACATCAGCATCACCATCAAACAGAAGCAGCACCCCCAGCATGCTTCTTTTTGGGAAGTACAGATGGCACTAAGTTGTGAACAAGCAGAAAACAAGGCTTATTGGCTTTGGTTCTTTTCATTTTTTTGGAGGAAGTGAAGAATGCAGCCAAATAAATGGGAGCAAAAAGGCCAACTGTCGCTCTCTGAAAAAGCATGGAATTTGAAAAACGGCAATGCTGTGGAAAGAAGAGACGGCAGAAATAAGCACTTATTTCCCCCAGGCTGGGTAACACCCAAGCAGTTGGGACACTAACTCCATCTACTTCACATGCAGCTTGGACAGGAACAAGGAAGAAGACAACGCAATCCCCTAGGGAGTAGCTGGTTTTAACTGCAGCATTGCAGATCAAGCAAAGCCCTTCTCCCCACAGAGGGATAAAAGGTTCCTTCACCCACCAGTCCCCCTCCCAAAATTGCAGACGGAGCATTCAGAGAACTAGATTTTTCTATCTTCCTAGATAGCATTATATTCCTTTCTGCAGTTAATAAAACAAATAAGGAAACCACCTGGGGACAAATTCTGCCTCAAGGCAAGCACAGCTCTCGCTGTACCCAGTAGGGGCTGGTGCCTATCCAGCAAATACTTAACCAAATGCTTCAATTCTGAGGATGGGAATAGTCTCATTTAAATTAAACACACTGTTGTGGTTTAACCCCAGCTGGCAACTAAGCACCACACAGCTGCTCGCTCACTCCCCCTCCTCAGTGGGATGAGGGAGAGAATCGGAAGAGTAAAAGTGAGAACACTTATGAGATAAAAGCAGTTTAATAATTGAAATAAAATATTATAATAATAATTGTAATGAAACGGAAAATAACAAAAAGAGAGAGAAATAAACTCCAAGAAAGGTAAGTGATGCAAATGAAAAACAATTGCTCACCACCAACCAACAAATGCCCAGCCTGTCCCTGAGCAGCGGCCCCCCGGCCAGCTTTCCCCTAGTTCACATACTGAGCATGACGTCATATGGTATGGAATGTCCCTTTGGCCAGTTTGGGTCAGCTGTCCTGGCTGTGCTCCCTCCCAGCTTCTTGTGTATCTCCAGCCTTCTCAGTTGGTAGAGCATGAGAAGCTGAAAAGCCCTTGATTAATGTAAGCGCTACTTAGCAACAACTAAAACATCAGTGTGTTATCAACATTATTCTTATACTAAATCCAAAACACAGCACTGGTACCAGCTACTAGGAAGAAAATTAACACTATCCCAGCCGAAACCAGGACACACACGCAGGACAAGGGCCGAGGAAACTTGTCTAAGGCTGCAAATGGCATGCAGTGTATTTTTACCCCAACGCACAAGAGCTCCCAAGCATGAACATCTTGGCTGAGATCTCAGGAGACCTGTGGGGTGGAGAAATGCTGAAAAAGGATGGAGCTAGGCAGTAACAACACTGCTGAGCGCAAGCTGGTCCTCGCACCAGCCACAGGACCGAGCTTCGCCTCCCAGGCCAGGCAGCTGGCCCAGGGATCACTGCACACTAAAGGGACTTCTTTTGGGGACTTCCACAGCACTTTGCTGAATCTGCATCACTTCACCTATGTTGGAGCACAGAGGGCTAAATAAGAAAAGGTGTCTGTTCTCCACAGGCAATCGCACATATTCCCTGTAGATAAACCTCTTAAAATCAGACTACACAAGCATTTAGACAGTCATCTGTGCTGCTGTGGGACTTTCGTAGGGCTGTTGTATGGCCACTGCCTCCTATGGCCATGGTCCTGACCASAGAGCAGGTATCCCTTCATTTCAGTCCTTTTTTTTCATTATTGTCATCAAAATTCTTGGTGGAAATGCCCAGTTCAAAGCAAAATACAAAATTCTGCTTTTATCACAGTTAGGCATGCACCTGAGGCATCGGGATGATTTGTCAGATCTCTTTTTCACCGTTTTTAGTGAGGCAAAAGGATCCTCTTGTCCTTAATATGCTAGGTCAGCCCTCAGTTACACTGCAAGTATAATGCAACAGTCCGATCCCATCGCAGCATGATCACATCACAAGCTGTTAGGAAAGTAATCTGTACCCTCGTAATATAACCATAAATATTTCCGCCAGCCGTCTTATAAAATGGATCACCATTCCATAGCTATGTGTGTATTTACTATTAACGGATACAATTTCACCTATTGCTTGGTTAGCTGGTTCAGCAATTGTGGTAGGATTCAGGAATCCTGATTGTGCTACCAGATGATTAAAAAAAAAAAAAATGAACCAGGTGATGTTTAGACACCTGCAGCAAGCCTGAACTGGGTTGGGCTTTCTTTTCAGGACACTGAGGCTCTCTCAAGCTGAATATGCTGAAATATTTCCTTATATCTCAGTAAATGTGTCTTCCTCATCGCATTCCCCCTGCCAAATCCTTTAAATCGACATTTTAAAAATCTCTGAGCGAGCTTTGCAACATAAGACTGCATTTTAAAGTAAGCAACTCTGAACAGATCTGTGGAATCCGTACTCCGAGATATTTGAAATTTTGGGCAATCTGACAATTTGGTATTAGCTTAGCAGCCTTGGGAGAGACATTGTCTAATAAAAAGATATTGGACAAACTCCAGTTAATTTTTAATCCTGAAAGTTTTCCAAAATCTTGCTTTTAATATTGCTGGCAAGGTATCCCAAGGAGTAGACACATAAATCAATGCATCAGCTCTCCATGTGCTGCTGAAATACCATTTGCTACATTTCACCCTGCCTTAGCGGATACATCAGGGGAGATTCTCGGGAACGCAGCATGTGAGCTGAACCCTGTACCAATAAGCACGTGGCGATGGGGACATCCTTCTCTCAGCTTGCTGAGAAAGGAGGAAGGAGGGGGGACCGTCTCCCCTTCTTTCTACTTGCCAGCTTCCTTAAAGCTGCACTTGTATGAAAATTAACTTCCCCACAAGCAAAAAGGAAAGGAGAAAATCCCCAAGTATTTTGAAATTTTTCTATTCAAATCCTTTTCATTGTTATTTTCTAGCATTTGCAGTCATTGAAGGGATTCTTTGGAGAGTGTTTCTGTGTGAATCCAAATAAACTTTCTTCTCTTTTACTATTTCTTTCTACAACCTACATTTTCCCCTTACGATCCCTTATTATTTGGTGTCAATGGCCCATATAGTTGCTCAGCATGGTCCCTTATACAAAAAGCTTCCAATTTAGAAGAAAGTAAGTATCATGGCACACCACAGAGGAAGAAACTCAAGTTTGCACAGCCTACTGCTAGACCTTGAGCTGACTCACTGCTGGTGCTGCAGAGGAAGTTTCCTGAGGGACAGGAGGTCACCAGSCACCCACCACCCAGCTAAGGTTACTGTTCATCACCTCATAGTGATGGCCGACACTCCCTGCCACCCCTTTGATGGAGCTGTGCATCAGGTATCCGGCAAAAGGAGACTGAATCAGATGCCACGGAGGGTGTCCTAGTGATGGGCAAACGCCAGACAGCCAAGAACAGACAATGCCAGCGACAAGCATCTCTCCTCCCAGTGACAGCAAACAGTCAGAGCAGCAGAGCTACACAAAGGAGAGATGTGTTTCCAAACAATTTTTGGTTCGCTGGAGGATCCATAAATTCAACTCATAAATTCAGCCAGGGGCATGGAGCTGGCAGTCAAGACGGAGGTGGGGCGGAAGATACTTTGCAAGATTTGGCTCTGACTGAATAGTGGATGGTAAGCTCAGAAACAGAGACTCCTCTCTTGGGCTTTGCCTTAGGAAAACAGTCATGGGAGTCACACAGCAGGGCACAGACCTGTTGCCAGGGCCAAGTGATGGGAAAGACAAGGATGTTCCTTTGGGCACCTCTCCACCCTCTCTCCTGTCCATCTCTTGGCGAGCTTCACCAGGCCTGTGGAGGCCCTGGACACGCGAGGAGGGAACAGATACGCCAAGCCCCATGGGGGATAGATCCCAAGGGAAGGAGAGAGGTAGGTAGAGCCACCCATCTCCCCACCAGGACCATTTGCAGCCTGCACCCGAGCTCTCACCTGATCAGCTCCCGGAGGATGTCTGCCCGGCCCACGCGTGCCGCATGGTAGACAGGGGTGCTGCGGTGGTGCCGGCTGCCATTGGGGTCAGCCCCAGCTTCCAGGAGGATCTTGGCACACTCGAGGTGCCCATTGACCACAGCCACGTAGAGGGCGGTCTGCCCCTTCACGTCCACCAAGTCGATCTCGGCCCCTTTGCGGAGGAGGAAGTCGACACAGGGGCCGTGGCCGGCAGTGGCGGCGATGCGCAACGGCGTGCAGGGCAGCCAGCCGCAGCACCACACCGACTTCTCGTTGATCCGGCTGGCATCAGAGGGGAGAAGTGTTGGGTCAGAGAAGCTCTCCTGCCATCTTGCACCACCCCACCTCCCCCAGCCCAGGAGGAGGATGCTAGGAGAGCCCAACCAGCTCCCTTGAAGTTTTCCTCCCCATTTTTGGCACTTTATAGCAGCCCTGAAAAGCTTCTGCCAATAACCTGACTAGGCGCTGCACGTAGGTAGCCAGAGACTATGGCATGTACCAGAGTAGTGCCTGGAAGATGGGCTTAATCGCAGCTCTGCTGTGTCAGGAGCTGCACATGTGCACAGTGGGACAAACCCTGCCTCAAAGCTCAGTCAAAATTACCAATTAAAAAAAAAAAAAATACTCCCTTTTTACAGGGAGATGTCCCAAATCAGAAGTGACCAAGCTGGGGACCACAACCATTTAATTCAAGCTGCTCCAAAAGGGGGAGAAGGTTGTCAAAGCAGCAGGGAAACAGCAAGAGGACATGGGAGGAGGGGAGCAATGTATGGAAATGCAGGCGTACAGCCATATCACACCACTGGCAACATCCACACTCAGCCAGGCACCATGGGATGACATAAACACAAATCCAGGGAAACTCAGCCCTGCCAGCAAGGAGTAAGCTTGGGAGGTGTGGCCATCCTGCACTGAACAGCATAAGTAGGCCATTAGTATCCTTGTTGGATGGCTGTACTGGCATAAGAGCCTTTTCCAATTTATGGAAGAGATGGCTCTGGCTGGTAGTTGCTTAGATCCCCTCTGAAATCACCTGTATTAGTTGTCATGCTCATCCAGATCTCAGGTTAGCCCTACAAATCTCACAAACATCCAGACCTCACTCCCAAATTCTCTGCAAATCACTGCAGGTACCATTTTAGCAGGAACATGCAGAGAGGAAGGGATTTCTTTAAAGCCAATAGTGCTCTTTTGCTCGAGCATCCGGAGTGGCAAAAGTGCTCTTTAACCAGTGCAGCAGTGGATTTGCTCTTCTAGCTCACTCCATGCAGGCCCATGTAACTGGTACAGGACAAAGCATCTTTTATACAGTGCGTTTACAGAGCTTGCTAGGAGAGCAATACCACAATTTTTTTTTCAACCATGTTTTAGGAAGAGGAGTAGTATAAAGCCCACATCAAGCCCTCAGCTRTCAAGTCTTATGATAAAAGTGCTCCCTTTTAAACTTGGAGGTTTGGGGATCTCCATCCCATACCTACCCCCAAATTCAGAGAAGTCACTTCTCTGTTCACTTCACCACCTCTGTGATGGTGCTGTGGGTCCAGCCCTCCTCCTCCCACCGAACTTTGCTTTTTCCTGCAAGGAAGGACACCTGGCCCTGCTGTCACAGGGTTCCCACACAGCATGGGACAAAAATAAGGCAAAAATCTCAGACCAAGGGACCTGAGAGCCCCAGCTGCCCAGGTAGCAGAAAGAGGGGCTGGTTCATTCTCACTTTTGCTGAAAGGACACTTTTTTTGAGGCTGAGAGACATTCTGCACTCTAAGCAGTTTTCTCCATGGTGCAGGAAAATTAATTAACTATCCCCACGGTCACAGACTTAGCACTGGGCAGATTTTGTAACATAGGGTGTTTCAGGTTTATATTCGATTGTAATCCCTTTTGTATGTTTTTCCCATTATACGTAGGCTCCTATTTTCATGGTATTACATTTCTACCCTGATCTGAAAAGAGCTCGTGCGTGGCCGCCGCACGCTCGCGAACTGGCTTGAGATTTGCCTTCTGGGAGACCACGGGGGATGATTTCGGGGGCGAGCGAAGCATCCTCCCAACCTGACACCTCTCCCGTAAAAAACGGAGCGGGATGGGGTCTCCAAAAGGAGCAGGCTGTGGGGAGATGGGTGTGGGGTGAGCAGCCCCAGGGAGTCATTAGCCAAAATCGTTTAAGCGGGGACCTCGCACCCTTGTCCCCGTGAGGGGACAGGGCAGGTGAGGGTGCGGGCAGGGCGGGGTGTGCGAAGCCCCCCTCACCTTTGGAAGCTCTCCTCTTGCAGCAAGCTCTTGAGGGTGGGCAGGTCCCCCACGTAGGCCGCGTCGTGCAGCCGGGTGTCCTCGCAGTGCTCGATGGGGTGGTCGCAAAACTGCTCCCGCAGCCACTCCTTCAGGTTACGACCTGCGCTGGAGAGAGGGTGGGGGGGGGAGCCGGGCTGAGCCCTGGACAGAGGCTGCCCGGGGCTGTCCCGTCCCCTCCCGGCACAAGGCGAGACCGAAAGGAGCCCCTGGGACGGCGGCGGGCCCAGAGCGGGCAGCGCCGCCCCCCCCCCACGTTACCTGCCTGCCCGCCTGAGGCGGCGGGCGGGTCCCCGCCGCCGGGGGGGCCGCCCTCCGCCATCTGCCCCTCGCACCGCCGGGCCGGCTCGGCCTCCCTCCCGGCCGGCAGCGTCCCCCCGGCCGCCGCCGCCGCCCTCCCTCCCCGGGCCGGCCTGATTGGTGCCTGCCGGCCCGGCGGCTTCCTGCCTCCGCGTTAAGGTGGTTTTCCCCGGCGGGAGGAGGGCGGTTCGCCTCCGCTCCGGCAGCCAGGAGCAACGCCGGAGTCATTCCTCCTTCAGACCCGCCCCGCGGCGGCACCTCAGCGGGAGGGAGGCTGGGGCGGCCCGGCCCGGCCCGGCGGCGGCCCTCAACGCCCCGAGCCGGAGCCCTTAGCCCGGCAGAGCTCGGTCGCTGGTAAAGGGGCCTGGGAGCTCCTTCTTCCAGCAACGGGCAAAAATGGGGCTGATAATTCACTGTCTCCACTCCCTGGAGCAGCCTCACGGCAGCCAGCTGCACCTCTGCAGGAAGGATACCGAGTGTCTGAAAGCTGGTATAGCAGACAGTTTTGCTTTTCTTAGGCCAGACAAGGTTTCCCACAGCTAAAAGCTGCAGAGAAGGTTTTATGTGATCATATTCTCCTGTTTTATCCCTGCAGCACAGCTCCYGGGGTCTTTTGTCAGGTTGCCCCAAGCCTGAGGGAGAAAACAGCCCATGTGAGGGTGGACAGAGCTGCAGCGGGCTGGGAGCAAGCAGAAGGGCAAGGTGGTCATGAAAATRCCACCGAGAAACAGCTAGGCCTGCAGGGTCTGAGCAAAAAGCCACTGCTTTGCTTAAACCCCACCAGGCAGCCTCAAATACAGCGCCCAAAGCTGCACCCTCAAAAAGGAGCAGAGGACTTGTTAGGTGCCCGCATGGGCACAACGCTTTGGGAGTGCAAAAGGAGGAGAAGGTGTATGGAAAGATGCACACACACGCAAAAGGTCTGCAAGGAAAGCAGTTCGCACCGAACCCGACCTCCTCCCAGGGCAATGCTCATAGGCGAGCTGCTGTTGCAGCTCGTTGTGTTGGTGCCCTGGCGCAGAGCCACTCTCCGAGCGTTTGAAACACACCCTCGGCTTCTGAGTGCACGTTTTTTGAGTCCCCGGTGCCAGAGGGGAATGGTGGTAATCCATCTAGCTTTCCTGCAGCTCCACCCCTGCTGCTCCGTGGCAGGATATCAGTCCACAGATGCCAGACTCCGGCTGCAAACACGGTTTCCTGTAACTGTTATTATTTGGGCTCGAGCAATCCGGAGGAGAGAGGCGCGATCTGCAAATCAAACTCGTTCGCCTTGCCTGGTGTAAGATCAAAAGGGGAATGGAATCAATGGGATTTTCAGAAGCCATCGGTGCTGGCTAGCACTGCCACCTTCCCCTGCCTGCAGTTCTTATGCCATTAGATGAGGCAGACCTGGGGCCAAGAAACGTCCCCTAGAATGAATTGGCTGCCGGTCTGGAAACCTGACTCAATGTCTGTTTGGCCCTCCTTGAGTCAAAGGGACCAGATCTGGAAACCAGACAACAGGGCTAGGTGGAGCTCCAGCCCTCAGCTTGGTCAGCCTGTGCTCCCCCATGGTTGTGAAAGGCTTTCTAGGATTGGGATGGGCTCAGGCAGAGCTTTCTGAGGTGGGCTCGCCCCAGGGCTGGCCGCTCTTTGGGAGATGCCTTTGCTGAGTTTGTAAGCGTCCTGATGGAGCAGACCCACCACCCTCCAGTGGGCTCCTCCGCATTCCTTCCTTGGTTTCCAACCCCAATCTACAACTGCATCCAGCTACAGAGGCTCTGTGTGACCCCCTCTGTGTCTGCCCACAGGCAGGGAAGCAGCCATATACATCTCAGTTCCCTGTTGCTGTGCCTGATGATAGCACAAGACAGACCAGAGCAGCTTTCTAGCTGTTGCATCGTCTGCAGCCCTTACAGATTTAATGGGACTAGATTTAATGAGCTCCTCCAGCTGCAAAGCGTTGTGTTGGACTGCTGGCCAGCAATGAAGTCTCGTCCAGAGGAAAAACGCATGTTAGTCTATGGGCTTTCATACACATGGCCCCTGACCAAAAGCCGTAATGCCTGTGTGCACAAGGGGATAGTTACTGCAAGGGACAGAAACTTTTGTACTTCAGTGCCTTCCCAGCAAGAACACAATGCCAGTTTTCAAAGCTCTTAGGAACAGGCCACTCCTGCTCAGCACAATTTTTCTTTAAAATAGATCTGTTTACTCACTCTGTGTCATTCGGAGCTGACTCTTCCCTCTTCTCTCATGGGTAAAGCACAGAAAGGCAAGAAGGGGGAGCAGAGGACGCAGCAGTGTTTACTTGCAATATGGTAGTTGTCCCCGTGGACAAAGCAGAGCCCCAGAGAGGAACAAAGTGGCTGGTAAACAGGACAGACAAAGCTGGAACGCCAGTGCCTGGGTCGCTCGTGATTCGAGGTTCATTCAGTTCTTCTTGCAGCAAATGCCTCCGTTTAACCACTCTCTTCTCTTGCATCCACATATTTATATGTATTTATGTACTTACAGACATGCTGCAATGAAAGGCAGAAAGTTTTTACATACCATATCCCATTATACTTTCTAGCAGAAGTTTATCTCCTGAACCAAGCTTTTTTCTTTTTTCTTTTTTTCTTTTTTTTTCCTTTTTTTTTTTTTTTTTTTTTTTTTTTTTTTTTTCCTTTTTTTTTTGTTTTCCTTAAATGCACATGAAAACCAATTTTTTTTTTTTTCCTTTTTTTTTTGTTTTCCTTAAATGCACATGAAAACCAACCCATCCCAAGCTGACCTAACGAGTTCTTGTGCAGAGGTGGTGGAAAGGGAGTGACTGTGATTGCTGTCTCAGCCTTGGAGATGGCCAGCACTGGAAATCCATAGGTGTTTTAAGAGAAATCCCATGGAGAAATACACTATGATGTAAATCTATATCACTCTAAGGGAGTGCAATGGGAAAATGTAAATTTGCAAACAGGTTAACATTTGGCCAAGACCTAGGAAATGCCTTTTCCAAGTCTGGAGAAATAATTTTATGTCCAGCATACCTGACTGCTCCTACCAGACATATCTCTTACAAGCTGAGGGCATAGGCTGTGGGCAGCCCTAGCTGCTGTTCCAGCCTGCCCCACCAGGAGGTTGGACTAGATGACCTCCTGAGGTTCCTTTCAGCCTGAATTACCCCATAATCCCAATTATAATCAGCCAATGCTTCCTGTAACTGGAACAGTGCTGAAGTCCATGGACTATTTCTAAAGACTGCAAAAGGCAGTTGCTGCTTGTTTGAGGTACACCAGGCAGATCCTCCACTGGCACAAGACAGCCAGTGGAATCAGCCAGACTGCTGGCTCGCTGTCTTGGAGCACATTACTTCTAGAAACCTGCCCTGTCCAGGCCCACCACCAGAAGGGACAAGCAGCCAGGGCAGGTGAGCTCACTTGGCCCCTCTTCCCTCCATGGCCAGCAGTTCATTATCTGTGGGTGGCCTTTCGGACTGCTGCATTGATCCCACCCCACTTGAAAACCAATCCACCGAGCAACTGGGGCCTGTGACTCTCTCAAGTACAGCTTCCAGTATCTAAAAATAGCCAGTAATCCAACACAGCCAACAAACACTGACTCGCTCATTAGGCAAGACCTTTTCTCCAGCTCCTAACACTGAAGCAATGAAAAAGAAAAAAGGAAAAAAAAAAAAAGTGAGGAAAACTTCTGATTCTCCAGAGGAGCCCTCAGCCATGGGCAGCTAGCTTAATCACCCCACCACATTCACTAACATTTCCCACTGCTTCTCCTGAGCGGACACATCCTCCCACTTGCCATCCTCTCCCAACCATGCTCCTCATTCTCCAAGTGAAACGGAGAATTCACCCACCCTGGCCCCATCCCGCTCCTGCAAACAGGGTGCTGGATCCCCATCAAGCACCACTCAGGTCAGAAAGGAATCAGCCCATCTATTGGGGCACTGCTAGAGAGTCCCTGCCCTGCAGGACATGGGCATGTGCCCTCCAACCTGCTCCTCTCTGCACAGCCCACCTTCCCGTGTCCCTTGCTGCCAGCCCCCACAGCCCAGCGGTGGTCTCCCTTCTGCAGGGTGGCAGCCCCTATGAGCAGCTTGTAAAGCTAATAGCACGGGGCGTGGACATACAAAGACCCCTGGCTTAACCCTTCTTTCTGCACTTTGTCACTGGGATTATTGCAAACAAGAGTTTCCAGTTTCAGGGCTGTGCAAGCCCCCTCTGTGGACCTAGAAGATCTGTCTCACCTGAACATGTTGGAGGAGAAGAGAGGGGGCAGGGGTGAACTCCTATTAACCCACTGCTTTTACTTCCTGGAATTAAGCCAGTGGTTGCATTTAGTGCCAGACTGCACGGCACAAGACTGAGAAGAGAAATGCACCTCCTTCTCTCTCATTTCTGGATTAACAAGGACATCTTGGGAGTCTTGCAGCCAGGCAGGGCACTCACTTCTGTGATTGGAAAGGACAATTATTTATACCTGGTGCTAAAACGAGTGGTTAGCCCCACCACCACCACCTCCAACGCCCTTTCCAGAGGCACCACCTTTTAAATCCCCCAAGGTTCCTCCCAGACCTGCCACGCAGCAGAAGAAAGCTGCATTATGAAATACTTAGCAATTGTAACTGCTTCGGTGCCAGAGTAACAGTCAAGCTGTGAGATAGAAAGACAGGAAAACAGAAAGAAAGGAAGGAAGAAAGGAAGAGAGAAAGAGAAAGAAAAGAAAGAGAGAGGGAGGGAGAGAGAAAGAAAGAAAGAAGAAAGAAGAAAGAAAAAAAAAGAAAGAAAAAGAAAGAAAGAAAAGAAAGACAGAAAGAAAAGAAAGAAAAGAAAGACAGAAAGAAAAGAAAGAAGGAAAAGAAAGAAAAGAAAGAAAAGAAAGAAAGAAAGAGAAAGGAAGAAAGGAAGAAAGAAAAGAAAATGCCGTAACCATAACTGTAATTCACGCTTAGCTCAGTCTATAAAACTTCTCCCTTCCTGGATCTAAGCCAACAGCTTGAATTTTTAGTGAACTCTAAAGTTAAGTTGCCCTGGTGATAAATGCATCTGTGGGGAAAGAGGGGGGAAAAAAATCCCCCGTCCCCCCATTCTTAGCACAGCTCAACATTTTTCTGTGGAATTTGTATAGTTTCTAAAGTGGACATGAAGACTTACATTAACAAGGGGCTGCAACAGAAAACAGGAATGGAATGAGAGATGGGAGGAGAACTTAATTCCAGCATCCGGGACTGTCATTAGGACTGGGGCTGTAATCACAAAGCCGACAACAGATAGGTTGCTTGGAGTCCAGTAAGTTAATGACGCTGCAAATGTGCCTTGACGTGCCTAAATATGACCATCTTGAGGGAAAAGAGGCAGGGCTGATGCATCAGCTCGCTGTATTTTGACCTTCCATCAGGTGTCCAGGACTTTGCTCCTTCAATCCTGACCATGAGAAAGTGGAGGACATGGAGTGGAGGTTATACTGTAACACCACAGAAAGGCAGAGACTAGAAAATCCCACCCTGTCATCTTCAGCATGGCACAAAATGAGACAGAGATTAATGGTAACCCTGCTGCTCCCAGCAGACTGGTACAATCAGTCCTGCAAGTGAGGAAAGAGGGTTAAAATTGAGTAAAGAACCACCAGGATAAACACAGATAAAATCGGTAGCCTGGATGTGGGTGCTGGCAGGTCATGAACATCTCACCTGCATTGGGGATGCCAGCCCCAACACGGTCCCAAAGGAAAGTTTACACTGGCTTCACCATGCAATGACACCATTAAGGCAAAACGGCCAAAAAAAAGGTTGTATTTCATACTAGTTGTGCCCAGAGAGGTGTGGGTCACGCCGCATCTCTGATTCTTGGATGCTTGCTGTTTAGTATTTTTAGCCTTGACCAGAGGATGCCTTTTTATAAGGAAACAGGACAATCATTGTCCTACATGCCCCTTTCATTTCTCCCAATAAAATTATGGGACCACCTGAGAGAGAGCTGGATTTCATGCTTTTTTCTCATTCTTTTCCTAGCATTTACTTTTGTTAAGGGCATGAAAGGCTCCGGCTCTGGAAATCCTTTTTCAATAGCCCAGTACTGTCCTGCAGGAACTCCTCAGAAGAGCCTAGCTCAAAGCACRAAGGACCCAAGGAAGGGCTTGCACCAGTCCAGTCTCTCAGGCATGCCTAACACGTGAGAGAGGATGCAGCCCATACCTTGGCCACAGGTCCCCAGCTCACGGAGCAAGCATGGTTGCGAGTATTTACTCTCCGGGGCACATTACTGTGATCGGGACATTATCATCAACAGCTTGAGGCAGCATCAGAGACATCCCCAGCATGAGGCAGGGGAGGAAAACACCAGTGGAGTTTTTATCACCATTTTCCAGGAGAAATGGCCATCTGGAGCCTTCCTCTGATGGCAGATGTGGGAATATCAAAGGAGAAGCAGGCGCCTCCTTTACCTCAGTCAACAAACGAAACACCTCCTTGCAGGCAGGTTAGAAAATAACATAAAATCTGCTGAGGACAAGTTTCCATTGACGGCAAAGAGCTGCCCAGAAATGAGTCACGCAGGAACATTTCAGTCAAACCTCCCCCACTCCCACCAGGGGATTTGCAGACAAAAGGGATTTATTTATATTTTTTGCTATTTTTTCTCTTCAGAAAATACTCAGATTTTGATGGGAAAATAAAACTGGAAAGCTTTTTTCCCTTCATTTTTGCCCTTTGAACAACTTCTTTCACCACTTGTGTGGAATTGTCGGAAGAAATACCGCAAGGAAAAGCAAGAGCAGGAAAAAAGAAAAGAGCTGTAAGAGCTGGGGAGGAGAAAAGTTCATTTCCAACATACACAATGCATGGGCAAAACACTTCTCTGCAGCCTTCCCTGTCCTTCCCTCTTCCTCTGAGTCTGGCCATTGTCCACTTCATCCCACTGCCCTGAGCAAAGCCATCTTCAGCCCCTGTGCTGTAGGATGTGCATCCTTTCCTCAGGGCTGGACCCCATCTCTTGCAGAGAAGAGGTAGACAGGGTCTACCAAGCAACGAGATGGGGCAGGTTTCGCCCTCAGGCAGGTGGTTTCTCTTGCATTTGCTCTCAGTGTTGAAAAATGCCAGAGACACTGTGCTGAAGAGCAAACCAAATGGCTAAAGCCCCCAGAGGGTTTGCCATTTATAATGTTAAGTAAGCAAAGGGAATGTTAGGAGCAGTATCCTGGCTGTTAAATAATCAGAGGAAAATAAATCAGTTAGGAAAGCGTATCTGCATGGAAACAGGGAGGGGAAGTGCTATCAGCAGTGAGAACTCTCCAGCAGCAGGGATTATTGATAAAAGCAATAAGCAGAGGTGATGCGGGATGGGAGACCTGGCTCCATCAWGTGCCTGATGCCCAGCCTCTGGTGTTTTTTCCCTCACATGTTGGACCCACAGCTCTGATTCCTTTCACCAAGCAGATACATCCCTATGTAAACCTGACAATGGAAATCCTTCCCTGTTTCATACATTTCCTTCAACAGACCTAATAGACTACTTGCACTCTTAGGAACAATTTTTAAAATAGGTATTTCAGTTAGGTTTAGAGAAGATGCTGGCTCCAGTTGGACCAAAATTTGTCCCCAAATAGAGAAAAAAAAAGACCGTGACACAATTTGCTGGATAATATGGGAATGTTTGTCTTTCACTTTGCTAGCACCATTACCGAAGACACTGAAAATGTACATAAGCTCCTAGGCAAAAATGTCGAATACACAGCAACTCCAATGCTTTCATACAGCAAGGCTGTAGACTCTGTCTCTACCAAAGGAAAGGTCTGGTACAGCCCTGGGGCTTTCTGTATCACAAGAGGAGTGTTAAAGCGGAGGAGACAAGTCTCATCTGAAAACCTTTCCTGTTTTTAGAATGTTAAACAACAGACGGGATCAGGATCTTTGTTCAAAGTTAAAGTTAGTCACTTGGTTTCATCCTCTCTTTTTCTGGACCAGGATCTCCTGTACACTGAGGTGTACCCACCAGAGAGCTAGCACCAGCTTACCCAACAGCCGACCGCTATCTGTCAATGGATGGACACCCTTTCCAGCCTGCAGCACGCCATCTCCATCCTCGGCTGAAGGGAGAAGCAGCTGCCGTAATGGAAACACTTGGTTGGGTTTTGCAGATCAAAAAGGAGGAGAACCTAATCTGAAAGCAATCACTTCCATTTTTTTATAACTGTCAAACATTTCCATCAGGAGCAAAGTGGGAAGCAAATGTAACTCAAAGCACCAAGACCAGCTTATCTCAAAGCAAGGCTGCAGTTTAAGAAGCTAAGGGCAACACAAGTAGGAAGAAAGCAGACTACCACTCAAAGGATCCGGGTTCCCACCCCTGCCTCTCGCTTCGTGATCTTTGGCAGGTCTCTGCTGCTCCCTCAGTGGGAAGATGGAGATTTCCTAACCCCCATGTCATGGAAAGCAGAGCCAGAGATGCCGTAAAAGGCACTCCGCTTTCATTCAAAAATATATTGGAAGCCTCATCACTGGGTAGAAAACTTTGAAATTGTGAATGGGAAGGCAAAAATGAGAGAACGAAATACGTGGGTTGTTTTTAATCTGATGCTTTGCAAAATCAGTTTCAGATCAGGAACTAAGGGTCAGAAGAGACCTGACTCCTGATTTCCCAATGCTTATTGCTGGCAATGCCGGCATGACGCTACCTCTGCCTTGTGGCTTTGGCTGAAGATCTCTCAGGTAAAGAGCATGGTTTATTCTATGAGTGTTCAGCACCAGGCCCAAAGGGAGCAGGAATCGCCCTGAACTACTGGCATTTGAATGCATCTGGCTTTTCTGCATCAGTCCATCCACACTGCACATTGCCAGGCTTTTATACTTCACTGCAAAGATGCAAAATGTCCCAAACCAGCGTTTGCCTCCTGACATACAGAGGAGTCAAACAGTGAATATTTCATAGAAATCATAGAACAGTTTGGGTTGGAAAGGACCTTTAAAGATCATTTAGTCCAATCCATCAAGACATTTCAGGCAGTCCAGATCCAGGCCCGAGGGTGCAGCTCCCATTGACTTGGAATAGGACTGCTCTCTCAAATGAGGTCTGCCACAAAATTTGGTCTCACCAGCATTGAGCAACAAACTCATAAATCTGCACTAGTGATAAAAGGCTCACTGAGTCCCTCATGGCAGCGTCTACACCTCCACCTTCCTTCAGAGGCTGTGCTTTTGGAGATGCCTGACTTCACCACTGCATCCAGCTAGGAGCAGGCATCAGGATATCCACGGTGTTGGACATCTATGGAGAAAGCACATTGTGAAGGTGGCGAGTTCTGGCAAAAGCTAGAAAACGCCATTAACTGAAAAGCAAGCACGAGACTACGCAAAAATAGGGGACTGTTTCGTAATGTGCTCACATAAACAGATGAATTAAGCCTGTTCTCCAGACAGCTCTAGCTGTATCTGCCCTGCGAGTGCTTGACTTTCCCACCTTAACACTGTGCTCTTAGCATGCTTTTTTTTTCCCGTGCGTTGTATATAGAAAATACAGCCGCCCGCCTGCACCCTGGCTCTGCAGTAAGAGAATCCCAGTGTTGAGTGAGTGCAGGCACTTACCGGCTGACACAGCGTCCCCGCTGCAATCACAAGGGTCTCTTTATAGAGCAGCTCTCYGGGCACACGAGACCTGGACCAGCCTAACTGAATCAGCAGAGAAAAATAAACATCCTTCTCTTGGAAGTGCCTAGCACAATTTCATTAAGCCAGACTATGACTGCAAAGGAGCCGGATGTATATTTATTGAATTGAGCCCTAGGAGAATAAAAAGGGGAAAAGAAGCCCCCGGCTGTTATGGTGAGGGGGGATTTAAGGAAACTAAACAAAGCAAGAACTACCCCCCTACTCAAATCCCAATGCTAAAAAAAGAAACTACAAAGTCATTTTCAGATGTGATTTCCGCGGAGGGTAATGTGAACATGCTGCGGTTTTAAAACAATTAAATGAAGAAAGGTGTCTTTTGGAAAGAGGGGCACAAGAATTACGAGTGTGTTTCCAACCAGCGGCATTCCTGCCTGTTTTACGGCACGCTCTGGATGCCGGCCTACCTCCAAGGTGGAGTGTGAACATAAAACATTTCCCCAATTGTTTTCCCCRCTCAGATGCGGCGATGCTGAACAGCTGCGAAGCGACGCGCGGGTAGCATTCCCTGGCCTGGCTTTCGCTCGTGGTGGCAGGGCGTGGGGGTTTAGAGCTAATTAAGAAATGAAAATTGACTCTCGACTCCACACATTTAACCACCTCCCCTTGCTCCCAGTCCTTCCCAGGGAAGGGGGTTCTGTTTCAAGATATTTCAGATCAACCCCTGTTCATTTTTCTCTGCTTCTTTTGTCTCTTTTTTTTTTTTCTTATTGGAAGTGGCTCCAGAGAGGCTATTTAAAATGTTTCAGTTACCAAAAATCAGCTTCCAGTAAAGAAATAACATTGACTGTTCTGATAATCCTTCTTATAGTATCTCTCGCCTCCCTCAAGTGCTAACAGTGATGCAACATTTCTTTTAACAAATGACCGAGTTCTTACTTCTCCCCTCAAAAAGAGGTCCCGGACTGGAGATGCATTAGAAATGTCACCCTGCTCTGCTTGAGGGAGATACAGAAAATACAGCCAGTCATGCCTGAAGGACATGGAAATATTTTATTGGTGATCAGAACAGCAATATAGCAATAGCAATGATAGCAATAAAAAACATTTTGTAGTTATACTGGTATAAAGGTGTAATTTTGGCTTTTGGCTTTTAGCTTGTATCCCTACTAAGAAAGAATAAAAGGTGAAATGAACTAATCAAAGAGAAAATAAAAGGTACTAAATCAGGTATAATAAATTATAACGCGAGAGATGGCATGTGTAAGGAGCACGCAGAGAAGAGGGGCAGGCAGGGATGTTTCTTTGCCACTGCACTGATTCCTTCCTGCAAGAGTCCACCAAAACGCTTCCCCTGGGCCCTCTAAATCACTCCCAGAAATGACAGAACGATGACCCTCTGCCCAGCTGCACTGAATCTGCAAGGGCTGGAGGAGCTGATGGGCAACATCGCAAGATGCCACAATGTGAACAGCATCTCTAGCACATCAGGCTATCTCAGCCCACTTTTAATACCACCAGCATCCCTTCCTCAGGTCAGGAGTATCACGTTACACAGTCCTTCTCGTGTGAGAAGTGGGAAGGAAAGACAGAATAGCCTCTCAAGAATATTTTAGCTGGGCTATAAATACTGATGAAGCAGGCTGCCTTCCCTTCCTGATGTTTCACAAAGCTTCTCCAAAAGCAGGAAAACACAGGAGGAAAAAGCTACCCCCCGCTTGGCACCAGGCTGCAACATCTCCGCACCCTTGAAGATCCTTTTCCAGGCAGAAAAGGGGTGTTGCATCCTAGGCACTTTGCAAAGCTGGGTGAGTAGATTTGCCACAGATTGCTGGACTGGGGCAGTGGGGCCTGGGGTGTGTGGGCGGGGGGCTGGAGATAATTATTATCCCTAATTATCTGAGCAGATTTGGGAGCACCAATTCACCCCACTCAATGCAGAGATGGATCAATACAAACCTCTTAAGGCTTTGTTCCCCAAAGCGTGAAAGTTAAACTCTAATACGATGCAGTTGCCTCTTTCTTTTTTTGTTTAAACAAAAGCTAAAAACAAAGAAAATGGCAAGAAAAGCAGAAAAAATACAGTCATCAGCACCTGGTTATTACCAGAATCCATGGGGTATGGAATCTGATACCCATTGCCTTTATCGGGTCAGGGTTTGACAAGTAAAAGAAGTAGATTATGGTAGATTTTCAAAGTCCTTTTAACAGCGCAGACAACTGAAAAGCTAAGTTCTCCAGTCTCAGCCTTATTAAAGGCTATTTTCATAACCATAAACTAACAGAACAATGTCTCATTTTATAATTAATACATATTGTTATTAATAGATTTAAACAAAGCTGGCTTTCATTCCTTTATTTAGTGGTGCATTTGGTGAAGCACTTAAAGGGGGCCATTCCAGTGTACACATATAACTGTTTTAATTACATCCTGTGAATTTATTTTTCCAGGGAGAAATATTTCTCAGGGAAAATGTCTATAAAAGTAACTTTAGAAGCAATGTAATTTTGTGTGTGTTTCCTATAGGAAATCTGTTTAGTTTAAGTCCCAGGTTCTAACACTCTCTTTTATGCAGCAGTGTGACCTGAAGAATGCTGCTGACAGCCACGTTAAATCCTTGTATCTCTTCTAAAATGAAATTGCTGATGGATTTGTGAGTCATATCTTGATGGGACTTTGCCTCCTCCCTCTCGACTGGATTTCGCTTGCAGGATGACTCCTTCACAGACACCTCCCCCAAAAGGAGGCACCTTACCTTAACGGGCACTTCAGGCGTTGATTTACGTGCCCATGTTGGTGTTGCATTTGTGAGTTATTTTTACCGTCATTTATTTAACCAAGGACAGCCCCACAGGAGCTTGACTGTAGTTTCCCAGATATAAGAAGAAAAACTTTATGGATTTCACAGCCATCAACGTGAGAGTTCCCAGGAAATGTATCCTCCAGGAGGGACTTTGGTCAGGCTTGAGCGTTTATTTCTTTCCCCTAGGAAGTGACAAAGACAGCTGGAAACTCCAGCCCACGGCCACTTTGTCACCCTTAAACTCCTCATTTCTGGGGCTTGCACTTATTGTTTCACCTTCTAACTTCATCCTGACCTTGGGGAGTTAGCAATTAGCAACATTTCATTCCTCTGCCAAGAAAGACTCCATGTTCCTCTGGGTGACTGAACACAGACTACGGGGACAGGCACACTCTGGGTCCTTGGCCCTGCCTGTCTCTTCTCTGCAGACCACAGGCTGCTCCCCATTTGGCACAAGTCTGTCTCTATCTGGAGACTTCGCTTGGGTTCTGCTTGTGGTTCTGGTCGTGGCCAAATCTTCAGCAGCTTTGACTTCTAACACAAGGTGATGGAAAAGCTGTTAGCTCCCTACTGCTGGAGCCTGCAAATCAACTTTTTCTTCCCCGATAACTTACTCTATAGCACCTAGCTCATCCTGCTCAGATTTTGCCCTATGCCTCATCATCATGGAAGAGCAGACATACCCCAGTACCCCAGTGAAAAGACTCTGTGATGTACCAGCACTGTGATGTCCCGCTTGGAAAGCCTTTCTCTGCCTTACATCCGCTGGGCGCTGGTGTGAGGAGTTGCACCAGGTCACCTTGGAGAGGAGAGCACCTTTCCTCGCCTGAGGAAAAGGGCCCAGCTTCTAAGAAAGCCAAAGGGAGGCAAAAGCAGCTTTTCCTCTAGGTAATGACAAGGAATTGGACACTCCGGAGTGGCCCCTTGCCAGCAAGGGATTTCTAGCACAGAACAAGTATGACTCTCTCCAACCTTCAAGTGCAGTTTTGCACTTGGTTTTCTTCTAGGAGGATTGAAACAAGGGCTGCTGCTGGGCACCCAGATCCCAGTGCTGCAGCAAAGGAGATGCATTAGGATGTGGGACAATGACAGGTGGCATGCGAATAGGCTCAGGTTAAGCAAGGGAAGAGCCAATTGTCCTTCCCAGACTCTGGGCTCCAGAAGAGTGGCCAGCTGTATGGCTGGAAACATAGTCTGGGTTTGTGCATGGTCCTTGAAGAAAGCCCRCATGGCTGGAAGTTTCTGATGGTAACAGTTGTTCTAAAAAAAGATAGTCCTTCAGCTTAAGAGAAGACAGCGTCTTCAAGATTAGTTACCTTCTGCTGCATCTTTGGTGCTAATTGCCTTGGGCTGATTGGGCATTGCCTTCAAATCAGCCCTACCTTCCTTACATGCTGTGCTGCCAGATCCTTTGCCAGAAATGTCCTCTTCCTTCCTTTTCCTCTCCACCATTAAACCAGGAGAAGTAAATGTAGTGTGGGTTCTTGCAAGTAGGTGTGATCAGCTCTCTGTGAACTTATTCAGCTCCTGCTGCTGTGAGGTTTCACCACCTTGAAAATTACATCCTTCCAGAACACAGAGGAAAGGGTTTGAGTCATTTTAGGCATAGGAAAAAAAAATAAAATACAGAGAAATTAGCTTTCCCCTATGCAGAGTATGGTGGATCAGCTTTACCAGCTATAAAAACCTATCCTGGTTACTTACTCATTGTGGTGACAGGATATTTTCACTGTTCACTTGAGATAGTGCATTAGCGGTACCACAAATTAGTCTGTAAGGACCATTCTTTAACTCCAAGAAAGTGAGTCTTTCAATGCCACAAAATGTGGCGTGGCATTTCACACTGCCAAATACACTGATGAAATATGCAGAAAGTGCTGTAGGCCAATAACACAGGAGGGGAAAGACAGTTGTACCTGATCATATAAGAAAGCATGTCTCCAACAGACAGAGAAATAGTCATTATTAGCCCCTACTAATTCTTCTCTATCATTACTATTGGTCTCTATTGGCACAATTGCAAGCCCTAGCTCCACTGTTGAAAAAAATTCACAAAGATGGTCCTGTGAGTTGCTAGCCATTTAAATCAAAGCAATGGAAGGGAGATGGCCTGCCCCAGACTGACAGAGATCTGTTGCAGAACTGGAGAGGAAGCCAATGCAGTGAATGTTATTGTGTTCCCATGCCAGTACTCTTATTGCTTTGATCTGCAAGTCTTTGGCAGGGCTTGATGTCTGATCTAAATTTATCTGGATTTTGGACTGACCTGGATCGAGCTGTGTAATCCAGCAGCCCAGCTGAGTGGTGTCATGTAAAAAAGTCTCATCCACTCCTACTTACCTATAAGAAAACCTGGATGGTGGACTTGAAGTCATCTCAAAAGGCTGCACCTTCACCACAGCAAGTGCTGAAGTTATGGCTATGATCAAAAAGTATCAACTCACCTAATTAACTCCTAAAACTCAGAGAGAATAGAAGATACTGTGTTGAACAGATGAAATGCGGAACAGCAAGGCTAGCAGTTCCTAAGCATTTTCCAGTTGGACTGGTTTGAAGGAAAAAGCCAAGCTTGGAGCCAAGGCATGAATAAATGGCCTGGAGCTCTCCAGAGGGATGTGAGGTCCAAGGCTGAAATGAAGCGTCCCATCCCCCTGCAGCAGGTTTCACACTGACCTCAGAGGGATACTTCAGACTCACACTTTCTAGGAAATTTTTTTGGCAGGCTTGGATGCACAAAGAGAAATCCCAAGTGGTTGGACAGTTACTTGCCCAACGGATGCTGTGCTATGTCCGTCTGGGCTTGGAATGAGATGCTACTCTCAGTCAAAACTAGGTGGCAGAACAAGGCCCTCCTTGGAGAGCCTGGTGGAGAAACCTCAAGACCCATCCTGCTTCACAGGGACTGAAGACAAAGCTGTGAGGGGTCAAAGCACGGTGATGGGGTCAAGGCATTTCAGTCAAGGACATGTGAAGAGAGAGTAAGACAATAGGGCAAAAATAGATTATTTTTATCTCCCGAGTGCATAGGAAAACAATTTGCTTCTGCAGGAAAACGGCAACCTTACAACTTTTTTCTTGCTAGTAAAAACAAAGTTCCAGCTTTTGTTGTGATGAGTGCCATGCTCATTTATTAATTTTCTCATGGCTTGACTGTGAGGGGTGCAAAAGAACCCCTAAATCTCAAACCCTCTTTCCACTGCTACTCAACCATGCAAACTGTACTTTACAGCCCAGACACTTGGTTACCCTACCTACACCCAGGACCTGGAGGAAGCCCTTGCAAGGCTCTGATAGAGTCCACCATCTCTTGGTCACTGGACTTTCCAAGAAGATGCCAGCACACGCTTCTTTAGCAAGGCGGAGAGCACAGAGCCTGCACCCATGCTCTCACGAGGTCAGAACTACAGAGAAACACTTTTAACCAACTTCCTCTGTGGATGATAAAAAGATTTATTGTCTAATGTGAAAAGAAATAGTGGAAATGCTTAGGACAAAGTGCCACAGGTTGCAACTCTTCACCTTGGTTGAGGTCTTCTTTAATGGCKTCCATGCACCAAAGTGTTCAGGCAACAGGCAAATTCTCCATAGCTGGTATGCCCCTCCTGGCTCTCCTGACAAGGCAAGGATACCCACCTGCTCTGTGGCAGGGCTAGAGGAGAAGTTTAAGGCTTTATCTCCCATCGCCCAAGCTAGTCTCTCCAGCCTCTGGTTTGCCTCTCCCATGTTTTGTCCCTGGGCAATAACCATCCTGTGACAGCGCTGGGAGTTAGGTCATTTCCTTCCCCTTCTTCTCTCCAAGGGGTTTTAATTAGCATTGCCATTGTACTGCTTAATTTGACTATACTCCTGGCTTCCAGTTTAAGCCCCCTTTTTTTTTTTCTTGTTATGAGCCCTTTAAGACACAGCTGTAAAACTCTGCAGACCGTATATCATAACACTTCATAATCACACTTACATTTTAGTAACACGACAGAAATCAGCTCATTCCTAGTGACATGGGGAGCCTAAAAGCAGTAAGCCAGCATGCATTAATAACGAAGCTGGGAGTGAGGTTTCGAGCTGGAGCACCACTGCCCCCCGCCGCTGTCCTCAGTGGTCCTCTGGGAGGACCTCGGTGGGACGAGGCTGAACCCGAGGGAGTCGGGGGACTGGGAGCAGCATCTCATTCCCTGGCAGGTACTTGCTGAGCTACATCAGGTCTGCATGAAGGTGGACGCTTCCCGGTGCGTGTTTTCTTGGCAGGGCTCTGAGGCTAACTGGGCTCCCCAAGGCACACTGAGGACGTCCTACATTTCTGCGAGGACATCTGAAGGAGGGGTAAGACAATAGGGCAAAAATAGATTATTTTTATCTCATGAGTGCATAGGAAAACAATCTGGACATGTGAAGACAATATTCAGTCTCCTAGTATAGAAAATGGAGTCAAGCATCCTTTACAGTGTATATACACAGGTGTAGGCATGTTCGTCCACAGAAGAGGGACTTTCACTCACAGATCATTCCACTAATTGAACAAGCAAATGTGTTTTCTTACTTATTTTAACTTAATCCACAGAGAAGATGTGTTTCCGAGGTCCCGGGCTCCAGCAGGAACACAGTCCATCACTAAGAGGACAATGACAGCCACACATTGTGCTCATTGGAAACCATCCAGGCAGCTGAAAAGCACTGCTACCCCTTTTCTGTGCTGACAACCAAGATCAGCGCAGGACAGGGTCCCTCTCCTGTCGTGTTTATACAGCACCTTGCACAGCAAAGCTTTGATGTAATTAGCCCCTTTAGCTGTAATGACACCAATAACGGCTGTAAAGCCTTCCCTCCTGATCTTTCACAGCTGCAGACCTCCAACTCACCGTGACTTTCTTCTCCCCAGGACCCTATTTCCACCTTCAGCAGTACGTCCGCTGGTTTTCACGGCAAAGGGCAGTGCGGTTCTGGCTCCTGCGTAGCACCAGCCCTTCCTCCACCGTGCAACGTGCTGCAGCACAGTCCTTACATGTTTTTCCTCCTGGCTGCATGTTTAAGGCCCTGATCCAACACTCAGAGAAGTTCGCAGAGCGCTTGCCATTGACTCGAGCAGGTTTTGGATCAGGTGCTACAAGTAAAATTTGTCCCAGCCAGATACCAGTCACTAGGGTGTAGTTTTTGAGACTGAGTTTAAATACTGAAGCCCAGGCTTGGACTTGGCTCCCTTGCTGACCTTTCAGAAAGCCTCTTCTCATTTTGCTTGGCTTCTTTACCAGTTCTGGAGCCGCCTGTGGGTTTGGTAGTGGTTCAGGTTACTTGCTGATGGCCTGTTCTTCTACCTCTGCCTTTCAAGAAGAGTTCACTCCAGGATTTATAACAGGTTTTTGGTAGCACCCTCTGTACTTAAATCTGTAAAACCATTTCAGTTTAACCACCTGTTTTCACACGCTCATAATTTCACAAAGCATCTACCTTTTGGGATAAAATTTTCCATGCTTCAGCTCTTGCCCAAGGCGCTTTTTTTTTTTTTTTYTTTAAATAAAATTCCAAAAGAAAGAAAAAAGTTTGATCCAAATCCATTCCACATTTCTGCGCTTGGCCTGAGGCAAGAAACTTTCCCCATTCAAAAAAATTTCTAACCACACTTCTTGTTGTGGAGCTCAAAGGAAAAAGCTGATGCTTGGGAGCTGCCACAAACACTCTAGGAAGACGACTGGAGTCCAGCCATGGGCTGAAAACCCTGATCCACCCCAAAGACTTGAAAACGAGGTGCCTCTCCTTCTCTTGCTGTCAGGCAGTGGGTGGTACATAGCTGATGCAGCTCCACTAGCTTGCAGTGCTGCCAGCAGCGACGGCATTATGAAGGTGGCTCCTCCATCATGAGAGCCCACGGCCAGGCTGTGACCCAGCCTCTCCTGGAGCCAGTGGGAGCTTTTCCACCAAAATGGCCTTTCGGTCACACTTGCAACTGCATCACTACTTACGGGCTGGGTTCAAAGCCCCCTGAAGTCGGTAGGAGCCTTTCCAGTGACCTCAGCTATCTGAGCAGCTGTGGTTCAAAGGGTTGACGGGGTCCGCGGGAGAAGCCAGCACAGCTTGTAAAATACATGCCAGGTTTTTATATTATTTTTCAGTCCCTGCTCTTCAGGACGTCTTAGGAAATGAAATGCAAAGAAATAACACCAGGGCGATACTCAGGCTGTAAGATCAAGCAGTCAAAGTAATCAGGAAATTGTTTAAAAAAACCTTATGTTGCTCCAGAAATGTTGTCTCAGCTTCACCAAGCCATTTCTGCTTTCCCCGGTGTTAAAGGTAACATATCACTTGTCTTATTTGAATCTGTCCTCATTCCTATTACCACAGCACGCTGGTCCCAAGCCACCCTCAGGGCCCCAGACAGGGCAAACGGAACAGTCCCCACCCCAAAGTAGGGGTCTAGCTGCCTCCAACAACATTTTGCTCCTGCCCTGTAAGGGCTGCCCTGGAGAGTTGTCCCACTCATCACCCCTACAGATTAATTTCTGGTGGCACAAGTCTGTCTTTCACTCTGAGCTCTGGCTTGGAAACTCAGATGTCCAGCTTGCAGCTGCCAGAAGACAGGAGAAAAGGGTATGTCAGAAAGAGATTCCCGGTACCACCACTGGATCAGAGGAACTGCAAGGCAGGAACATTCATAGATCACAAACTAAGGATAGGGCACAGCAAAGACCTACTTGCAAAGCTCCTCCAGGTCAACCTGTCAAGACTATCCTTCCTCCAAACCTAAGGCTCGCTGGGGCAGCCAGCCGCCCTGCAACATGCTTACAAGATACACAAGGTCCCCAAGAAGGCTGTTCTCAGCAATCAGGAGGCAGCTTAGCCACTCTCCTAGAAGATGCATTGACACAGTMCTTTGACTCAACAGCAGCTCTATCACTACCCCCCTTTCAAGCGACCCTGCTGTTTTGGATGCCTTTTCTGCCAAGCAAGGCAGCGTCCATTGAACAGCCTCTTCTGCACTGTTCTGAGGATGGCTTAGGCCCACTCCAGGATTCCCTCC
Source organism: Phoebastria nigripes (assembly GCA_035582835.1). NCBI lineage: Eukaryota > Metazoa > Chordata > Aves > Procellariiformes > Diomedeidae > Phoebastria > Phoebastria nigripes. The sequence continues at coordinate 5,814,952 of JAYKAV010003377.1, read as the reverse complement.
TCATGAGTCCAGTAATAAGCTGCTCTTCCAAAGCCTGAGATTTGGCTTCCTGCCTTTAGATGTCTGCAGAGATGTTGATCTTCTTGGCCAGATAAAGCCTAGCACCGTACCCAACACCTTGTTTCCTGGTACAGCATAAAAAGCCTCAAGACCTCTAAGGCAACCACCCCCAGAGGAGTCAGAGCCAATCACATATAAATGTACATGTCAATTAATTCCTGCTTTTGAGCCTGGGAACACTCTTGGGATGCTCCATTTCCATCTCCCAAAGCTTTAGAGAAGATACAGCTCAAAAGAGGACAATTTCTTAAACAACTTCAGCAGTATCACAGTCCTCTAGCAGTCTTTACCACCCAGGGACTTCAGAACAAGCAACAGGACCATCACCAAGCAGATGCATCAGTGGTTGACCCGCTTGACCTTGTAGCTTTCCAATCAAGTGTGTCTACAGCCTTGACAATGAGTGCAAGGGTGTAAAAAGAGAGCCAAGCTCCAGGAGACAGTCAAAGCAAGTACTGTGAATATATGAAGATGTGGGGGTCCACAGTAGGAGAGACAAAGGGGTGGCAGGAAAGCAAATTACATCTTTCAGATGAGAAAGGGCACCTTGCCCTTGCACAAAATAATTAAGGACAAATTTTCTGGGCAGGCCCTGGGAGTGAGCTGGAGGTGAACTCCAGTGGGTGTGCTAGTTTTGGCTGGGATAGAGTTAATTTTCTTCACAGTAGCTAGTATGGGGCTATGTTTTGGATTTGTGCTGGAAACAGTGTTGTAACACAGGGATGTTTTTGTTGTTGCTGAGCAGTGCTTACACAGAGTCAAGGCCTCTTCTGCTTCTCACCCCACCCCACCAGCGAGGAGGCTGGGGGTGCACAAGAAGTTGGGAGGGGATACAGCTGGGACAGCTGACCTCAAATGACCAAAGGGATATTCCATACCATATGATGTCATGCTCAGCATATAAAGCTGGGGGAAGAAGGAAGGGGAGACATTCGGAGTGATGGCGTTTGTCTTCCCAAGTCACCGTTACGCGTGATGGAGCCCTGCTTTCCTGGCAATGGCTGAACCCCTGCCTGCCCATGGGAAGTAGTGAGTGAATTCCTTGTTTTGCTTTGCTTGCATGCGCGGCTTTTGCTTTACCTATTAAACTGTCTTTATCTCAACCCACGAGTTTTCTCACTTTTACTCTTCCAATTCCCTCCCCCATCCCACCGGGGGGGAGTGAGTGAGCGAGCGGCTGTGTGGGGCTTAGTTGCTGGCTGGGGTTAAACCACGACAGTGGGCATTATACACCTGACACAACCCCCCCTCCGTTCTCAGCAAATTTCAGCCTTAATTGGGCATGGAAATCTGCACTTAATAACCCAACACTTTCCAAAAATGTTGTTGCCTTTAACAGTGCAATGAAGCTTCCAGCTCCCCGACTCCTTTCCTGCAGAAGCACCAGCAGGTGACTGGGACTCAGCCCTACATGGCCATCAAGCCATCCCGTCTACATGAACCTGGGAAGGACTTTACCCCTTCTGGAGCAGCTCCTTCCCTCTCTGAGCACACTTTTCTCTCACCGGGGAGACATCCTCTCTCCTGCATCACAAAGTGGCTTTCCCACAAAGCCCAGCCACCAGCAGAGCCAGCCCGGGTGGCAGCAGACGCAGATGCTGAGACCAGCAGTGGAAGTTCGTACGCACCTTCCACCGCGGGCTGTCCCCCCTCCGCAGCACTGCATTGGAAGCAGCTGGATGCCTTCGGGTGGTCCTATGCTCCAGTTGCTCTCCGCAGTCGCATACTGAGAGCCCGCAAGCCCCATGCAAATACAGCACATGATACTTGAGAAAGTGACATTTTAACGAAATAACACATTTAACGCGCATTCCCACACAGCTTTTGGTCGCTCCTACCAGCAGATATAAAACGCAGCACAATAGAACAGTATTTAGCTGCGAGAGACCCTGGCCTCTCACCCTCCATTTTGGCTCTGAAAGACAAGTATCCTATTAACGTGGGCTCTGAGTTTACAGCCCTTCGTCTAATGGAGTTAAACATAAAACCAGCCCTTTCTTGACACTTCTGTGGACAGGAATGGAAAGCTGAGAGCCAGGGAGCACTAAAATTGGAAGAGAACACCTTTCCTTCCTCCCAGGCTACCTGATCAGCACAGGGCTACCTACGAACTGCGGACGTTGGGTGGCCCATGAATTCCTCCTGGCTCCAGGGCTGGGCTCCAGCACGAGCTCAGCTGAGCTGCCCCTGCAGCCACCAGGAACCCCATCAGGGATGCTGAGGCCATCGAGGGAGCATTTCTTGCTCTCCTCTGCCTTGTCCCACTCCACCCATGCATGGCGACAGCCACAGCTTCATCACAGTGAAAACTTGTCATTATTGGAAAATCTCCTCTGGCTCTTCTCTGTTCAGCAGCTTCCCAGCATCCAGGCTGCTCAGGATCACTTTAAATCAAGGTCTCAGTGCATCCTCCAAAACAGCTATCCCTTCGCTCTCCTGTCAGGACATTTTTGTTTGGACCCATGGCTGTTTGCTGAAGACCCAAACTGTTGGGACAGAGAGGTACTTTTATTCAGCTCCTGCCCTGCCAGGAGCAACAAGAAGCATGAATAAAACTCTTAGTGTGACTAGAACAAATAAACCTCCCTGCTACATCAAGCTGCACACCCCAGGAAGGGCTATGCATCTTTGTCCAACCTAAATAACATCTATCCCTCCTTGCAGTCCTCTTCTCCTTCCCCCCTCCAAGTGTAACTCTCAGTGAAGAGACTGGCCTGCAAGAGGTGAGCTCAACGGAGTGAAATCTGGAAAGGATGCTAAACAGAAGGCAGGAAGAAAACCCCTCCTGCAAGAACTACAGAGGAAAATCCAAGCACAGTTGGGTTTTACAGCTAAATATAACACAGCAAGAGTAATCTTGAAAGATAGATGAGCTCCACATCAGCTGCAAAAGAATTCCAGACTAACTGATATGTAAAAGGGAGCAATTTTTTCCTCTCTCGTCCTATCTCTCCTTCTCCCAAATCTCTGGAGAGACAATGCACAAAGAGCCAGGTGTGAGTCCGCAGTTAGGACAAACCAAAAGATTTGGCAGTGCAGATGTACATGTTGCACTAGGCAGTGAATCGGTGATGATGGGGTCATGGGTGGCCATGATCATGCAATGACAGAGCTCTTGATTCTCAGAGAAGTAAGGAGCGGGGTAAGCAGAACTGCCACCTTGGACTTCCAGAGGGCAGACTTTGGCCTGTTTAGGAGCCTGGTTGACAGAGTCCCTTGGGAGGCAGTCCTGAAAGGCAAAGGGGTCCAGGAAGGCTGGACATTCCTCAGGAAGGAAATATTAAAGGTGTGGGAGCAGGCCGACCCCATGTGCCAAAAGACAAGCCGGCGGGGAAGAAGACCAGCCTGGCTGAACAGAGAGATTTGGCTGGAACTCAGGGAAAAAAAGAGAGCTCATGATCTTCGGAAGAAGGGGCAGGCAACTCAGGAGGACTACAAGGATGTTGTGAAGTTATGCAGCGAGAAAATTAGAAGGGCCAAAGCCCAACTAGAACTTAATCTGGCTACCATCRTAAAAGACAATAAAAAATGTTTCTATAAATACATTAGCAACAAAAGGAGGGCTAAGGAGAATCTCCATCCTTTATTGGATGCGGGGGGAAACACAGCGACAAAGGAAGAGGAAGAGGCTGAGGTTCTTAATGCCTTCTTTGCCTCAGTCTTTAATAGTAAATAGTAAATAGTACTCTGCTCTGGTGAGACCCCACCTGCAGTACTGTGTCCAGCTCTGGAGCCCTCAGCACAAGACAGACACGGACCTGTTGGAGCAGGTCCAGAGGAGGGCCACGAAAATGATCAGGGGGATGGAACACCTCTGCTATGAAGAAAGGCTGAGAGAGTTGGGGTTGTTCAGCCTGGAGAAGAGAAGGCTTCGGGGAGACCTTGTTGCAGCCTAGCAGTATTTAAAGGGGGCTTATAAAAAAGATGGCGGCAAACTTTTTAGCAGGGCCTGTTGCGACAGGACAAGGGAGAATGGCTTTAAACTAAAAGAGGGGAGATTTAGAGTAGATATAAGGAAGAAATTTTTTTACGCTGAGGGTGGTGAAACCCTGGCACAGGTTGCCCAGAGAGGTGGTAGATGCCCCATCCCTGGAACCATTCAAGGTCAGGTTGGACGGGGCTCTGAGCAACCTGATCTAGTTGAAGATGTCCCTGCCCACGGCAGGGGGGTTGGACTACATGTCCTTTAAAGGTTCCTTCCAACCCAAACTATTTTGTGATTCTATGAAGACCAGTTGTTCTCCGGGTACCCAGCCCCCTGAGCTGGAAGACAGGGACGGGGACCAGAATGAAGCCCCCATAATCAAAGGGGAAATGGTTAGCGACCTGCTACGCCACTTAGATGCTCACAAGTCTCTGGGGCCGGATGGGATCCACCCAAGGGTACTGAGGGAGCTGGCGGAGGTGCTCACCAAGCTACTTTCCATCCTTTATCAGCAGTCCTGGCTAACCGGGGAGGTCCCAGTTGACTGGAGGTTAGCAAATGTGACACCCATCTAAAAGAAGGGCCGGAAGGAGGATCCGGGGAACTACAGGCCTGTCAGTCTGACCTCGGTGCCGGGGAAGGTTATGGAGCAGATCATCTTGAGTGCCATCACGCGGCACGTACAGGACAACCAGGTGATCAGGCCCAGCCAGCATGGGTTTATGAAAGGCAGGTCCTGCTTGACTAACCTGATCTCCTTCTATGACAAGGTGACCCGCTTAGTGGATGAGGGAAAGGCTGTGGATGTGGTCTGCCTAGCCTTTAGTAAAGCCTTTGACACTGTTTCCACAGCACTCTCCTGGAGAAACTGGCTGCTCATGGCTTGGACAGGCGTACGCTTTGCTGGGTAAAAAACTGGCTGGATGGTCGGGCCCAAAGAGTTGTGGTGAATGGAGTTAAATCCAGTTGGTGGCTGGTCACAAGCGGTGTTCCCCAGGKCTCAGTATTGGGGCCAGTTCTGTTTAACATCTTTATCAGTGATCTGGATGAGGGGATCAAGTGCACCCTCAGTCAGTTTGCAGATGACACCAAGCTGGGCA
>JAYKAV010003377.1:5749881-5809432 GCA_035582835.1 Phoebastria nigripes | reverse complement strand
ACAAGTCTTATGAGGAGCGGCTGAGGGAACTGGGACTGTTTAGCCTGGAGAAGAGGAGGCTCAGGGGAGACCTTATCGCTCTCTACAACTACCTGAAAGGAGGTTGTAGCGAGGTGGGTGTTGGTCTCTTTTCCCAAGTAACAAGTGATAGGAYGAGAGGAAATGGCCTCACGTTGTGCCAGGGGAGGTTTAGATTGGAAATTAGGAAAAATTTCTTCACTGCAAGGGTCGTCAAGCATTGGAACAGGCTGCCCAGGGAAGTGGTGGAGTCACCATCCCTGGAGGTATTTAAAAGACGTGTAGACGTGGTGCTTCAGGACATGGTTTAGTGGTGGTCTTGGCAGCGCTAGATTTACGGTTGGACTCAATGATCTTAAAGGTCTTTTTCAACCTAAATGATTCTATGATTCTATGAACCAACATGGCTATAAAACCAGTGCGAAAAGAAATGAGGTCTCAGCTTGCTCCAGTAGAGGCTGGAGTGAGATATGCCAGGTGAGAGCTCACCAAGCTCACTCTTTCCTAGCTCTACGTTTTTCCTAAAGTCATCATTTCCCAGTACCTCCTGGTACTTTCTAGACACAAGCACCAGTGGGGTGAGGACGTCTTTAGCTATCTCCCTCAGTGCTGACACAAACTCAAAACACACTATTATAGCGATCATTCTCAAGTTGACATATATGTTGAAACACTTGCTTTTACAAGCATTTTGTTCCAGTTTCCCAAATTTACAGACTTTAATATCTGTGCAAATGAAGGCCAGGAGAAAGGAGTTCATCATGGCGTTTTTATATTCTCTATTTGTTGTCAGTCTGTTTACTTTCACCTTTCTCCCCATGATACCATTTATGTACATTTTTATACATGCATTTAACCATTTGAATGCTTTGTTGACACTGTCTATTTCAAACATACTTGACTCTAATGCCATTTTTCTGATGTCCAGTTATCAGACTCACAAGACACTTCAAGATGTTGGAGGAGTCATTCTTTGTTCTCCACATCCTCAGACATTATAGTAGCTGAGAACTATGAAAACAGCACTCTCATTTATTTCCCATCTATCCTTACGAGAGCTGCAGCACAGACATCTGTGATGGTCAACAGAGTAACTCGGGTATCGTGGAGAGGAGCACCTTGGGCTCTTTCTCTTCCCGCTGCCGTCTCTCCAGTAAAACAAAAAAAAAGCATTATGCAAATGGTTAAAAGCTGCTTGTCTGCCTTTAGGAGGATGCAATGAGACAAAGCCCAGTATCTCTGTGTTCTGGCTGCTCATTCACAATCCATCAGTGTCACTTCTGGTTCTTACCTGTGCATTCCTACTCTTCATGCACTGATGCTGACCCAGCACCTACCTCAGGTTGACTCCAGTTTCCAGCTTTGTAATGTGCACTGGAAGTACCGCCGAGATTATTTGAATTGGAGAGAAAGACTTCCTTTCTCCCTCTTGAGGTTAAAGCCAGACCAGCTTGGAACCTCTTGCTCAGAGCAACTGCTTCTTATCCAAACAGCTTCTTCTTCCCAGACAGCTCTGCAATATGCCGTGTATCCCCAGCTCCTCCCAAGCACAACCGACACTTGGTCTCCAGCATCAGCAGATGCTGTTCCAAAAAGCAGAGAAACCTGAAAGCACAGAAGAAATTAAGCACCTCTTGCCACCAACCTAAGCCGACGTAAAGCTGTTAGCCAGAAAACAGTCCCTGTGGCTAGGCTGCCAGCCCAGGAATTGAGAGATACTGTGCAGTTCCTCCACGCTGCTCGCCTGTACCACTTCCCATCCATTTCCTTCTAGACTGACTCAGTCTTCTGAAACAAAAAGACCTCTGTTAAAATATGCCTTTTCCATTAAATCAATAGAAGTCCTTTTGGTTTATATCCCGGTCATCTGGAACGGGCTCTTCTGGCCTTTTGGGGAGGGAGGAATTTACATCCATAATTAGCCTTTCAAACAAAAGCAGTTACACCGGATGGAAACCAACAGCCGTTCCCTTCCACAGCATTGCAGCACGAGACCTCCCTAAATGTGGTTCAGCAGGAGACAGAGAGACAACAGGTCCTGGTATACCCTGGGCACATGGACTATATCTGCTATTTTTCTTAGGAAAATGAAATTCCTTCTGTTTGTCTCAGGTTTTGGGTTGTATCAGTTATTTTAGGTATTTAAGTAGTTTTTCTTGTGTAGTTTCTCCTTCTCTGTATTATTTATTCTATTAACCTTTAATAGACCTTGCAGCAAAGATAGGCATATGGGCCCCCTAGGGGGGGTAGACTTGTTTCGGTTGTTGCCTCTACAACATCCTCTTGGGAGGAAGGAGAGAGCAGGGAGCCTCCCCAGCCGCACATCCTGCAGGAGAGCGATGCTCAGCAAGGTCCCCAGGTCCATCCTGCTCCAGCAGCCGAGCACCTAACCCCACTCGTGCGTGCCTCCATGTCCCTCAGAAAAGCAACCGTGCCTCAGCACGCAACCCACAGGGTTGTAGCTGCTCTGGTTTGTAGAAGGGAGTTATCTAAGCGATGCCACACATACAGGGAGACCACGTCCTCTGCCATCTCTGGAAGCCTCTCACCTGCAGGGTGTGGGACYGGCAGCAGTTAACACCAGCCCTGTCCTGTCCCTCTGCAGAGCCAGCACAACTGGGAGTACTTCCACTACTGAAAAGGACAGAAATCACCTGGCCTTTTCACATACAGGAAAAGTTGTAAAAAGAGAAAAAGAAAAAAAAACCTACCAACACTTTTCATTAAAAGAAATTTGCACTTCTTCAAAAGCTGCAAAAAGACATCCATTTTCCTTGGAGAAGGAGACTCATTTGCAGAACATGTCCGTTTTCTTCCTGGCTTCAAGGAGAAGGTTGTCACCATATGTGTTCAGGTGCTGCTTTCCCTGTAAAGCCGAAGATGGCGTTTCCACATCACCTTTGCCTTCTCCACCTTACCGTGTGCAGGGCGGAGTGAGACCAAAATAATGCAGCAGGCGTAGTCCCTGTCCTCCAGGGCTGGATGCCTTTTCAAAGGTGGCATCTGCACTTCATTGCATGCCCCAGGGTCCATTTCCCAGTGCTGCACTTTGGGTGAAGTACCGGGCCACGCAATGGCTGGGCAGCCTCTTCCCACGTCCTGGGTGCCTCTGGTGCAACACCTGGGGAGAATGCCTTGAGCACATTTGCCACCAAGTGGTGGCAYGGTAGGATTAGAGGCTTTCTAGGATCACTGGGTCATTTGGGCTGACCTCGCGTGCCTCCCTGCCGACCCATTTAGATCCTGCCACATTGCTTCCCAAACTTCCAGTTAATGGAGGAGGCAAGCTCCATCCTGGTCCAGCTCGGGCAATCAGCTTAGCCCTTGGCACAGAAACAAGGCACRACCGGGATGACAGGAGAAAGATTCTCTGTGCCACCTCAGAGCAGGCCTCCCATCCCCACCACACCTCTTGCCTCTGAGCAAAATAAATGGCACAATCAAAGATAATCGGCACATCTATGCTGTTACCCATTGCCGTAAGTCTTCCTGGTTCTGCTGAAGTCCTGAGATGCGCAAGGATTTCCCAGAGGTCATTTCAGGGCAAAAACACYGGGGCTGGGAGGGTGCAGAAAGCTCCCTTGCATCAGGCTGCGCCACAAGGCTGACAGATCCTGAAGGAAGAAGCCACATCTGGGTTCTTCCCTTGAACAGCAGATGTTTGCTCTGGAAAGTCTRTGATAGAGAAGGGCTGGAGCAGGGGCCACCAGGCAGAGCGCTTCTGTGCACCAGAACTTGCCACCCAACTGGCTTGAGCATGGGGGGCGGGGGGAAACCCTACGATGCCGATGTCCCTGGGGCCAAACCCCTCGCATTCATTTCTGCCTGATGCTCCTAATCACTGTCACTATCCAAAAAAAAGTGCCAAAAACGGGAAACCGCCTGGGAGGGAAAAAACCCACCTTACAGGGACAAGCGCGTGCTCCCCACATGTCTGAACACACACTTCGCCACATACACACAACCAAGAGCCTCAGTGGCCCAAAATAGCACCTGAGCACACAAGTGACCTGCAAAAGCAGCCAAAAAAATCAGTTTTCAGCCCCTTCCTGGGCACACAACAAAGTCAAGTCTGTGGGACCCAGCGCAACATAAAATAAGGCTAACCCATGCAACCTCTGCTTCGCAAGTCGTAAATCTGGGGTGGAATTTCTCTCCCTTTTCTTCTTGGTAAGCGTTTCCCTTCTGTGGCTGTCAAATGCAATTGGAGGCCARGCTGCCATCATCTTAGGTTGGGATTTGGGTAGGAGGGGGAGGGAGCTAATCCTTTTTTCATCACATTAAATTAAACTATAAACTATACCTTTTAATTCCTTCTAATTAAATTTCTCACTGGAAAACAGAAATGTTATTTCTTAGTATTTTTTCACAAAACATGGCAGGAAGCACTTTGGAAGAGGCGTGCCTTGGCGTTGCAGGCAGCTATCCAGGGCGTCATGGGACATGCCTGGGGCTCTCCGAGAGCTGAAGACCACTCCACAGCTGGCAGCTCCCAAGTCCATCACGCGTACTAGACTGGCTCACCTCCACACATACATTCAGACTCCGGGAAGAGGGGAGAGTGCAAATTCAGCTGAGACAGGGTCCAGCCATCTAAGATATGCAAGGTCCCAGAGCTTGCCCACCTCCTTGGACTCTTCTGGCAGGGAAGGATGCATTCCCAAAAGCCCTTGAAACACCCAAGCAGCCCTGCATTTGCTGGGCTTTCCACAGCCATGGTCCTGCCCTCTTCTGCAACCACAGCAGCAATGTCAGGCTGCGGTGGCTGCCTCCTCAGTGGATGGATCCAAGGTGCTTTGGGGTTAAAAAAAAAAAAAAAAAGAAAAATCACTAGGGCTTTTTAATTTTTAAAGCAAAGCTGTTTGGGAGCCCAGTTTCAATTAGCTTTCAATGGGCTGCATCCCCTAAATCACGAAGGGGCTGGCTGGCTTACAAATGCCAGGCTTTTCTCTACCGACACAGAAATATAGCTAGAGCTTTGCAATTCTAAAGCATTTAAAAGTAATTGGCATTTTCCCCTTTACGTTCCAAGATGTGCTCATGGGAAGTAACCCAATAGGCAGGAGACCGTCTCCGAGGCCTCTGAATTATTCTGGCTTCATGAAGGAAGAAATCCAATACAGCAAATTGCAGCGAGGAGTCAGCTGAAAGCAAGGGCAGGCCATGAAGGAAGCAACGTGTCCCTCTCTCAGTCCTCCTGGCTTAGCGAGCAGAAGGAGTTTCCATCTGCTGTTCAGATCCCCAGCAGCACAGCAAACTGGTATCGCTGAGGCAGATCAGAGGGAGCTACAGCAAGATCAGGCACCAGCTCAACRGAGTGGAGAAACCCAGATCTGACTCTGGGACATGTGCATCACGGCTGTGTTGGAGGTGGTATGTCCTGGGTTGCACACACGTGATCAGGAATTTCAGATTTCAAGGTAAAAATAGTGATGTTGGTGTTCCTTTTGCCCAAGCTGGTGAGGATAATGAGATGTGAACAGTGGTAGAACTGTCTTCCCAGGTCAGCTGGCAGCCTGGAGCCACAGTTCGGGAAGAGTCAAACCACACAGCATTTACCTCGGAGGCTGAAACACAAACACTCAAGTGCCAGCTCTGGCAAGAGCTGCTCGTTTGCAAAACTCTTAATTCCACATTTACATGCCTCCAAGCAGGACCATGTCCCATCAGGACCAAAACAAGAGTAAGCTCTGCCCCTGAGCGAGATGGTTGAATTAGAGAAGCTGTCTCCATCTGGAGAGTACCAGTGGGGAGTGAGAATTTGGRGGAGAAGGGGTGTGCAGAGCCTGCTACCCCAGAGCATCTACCTTTGTGATGGGTGAGGAACCCTGGCAGATAGCCTCCATGAGTGGGAAGAGACACCTGATCTTGTAACTAAGATGCAGGGTCTGAGACTGAAGGACTCAAACTCATAGATGGGTGAGACAAATCTCAAACTTCAGACACCGGCAAAGTAAACAGCCCTACCTGAGTTTTCTTGCTCAAGGCTACTCTTGCAGACAAGGCAGAGAAATGGGCTTTTCTAAGAAGCCCTATTTTTGAGCTCAGCCTGACAAAGAGGTGAATTGAAGAATGCTCAAGAAATGGCCTGAATCTAGAAGCAGCTTACACAGCCAGTGCATTTGGACTCGGGACACCTGGCACTGGTGTCTCTGGAATTGAGGGTTGAGGTCCCAGGTAAGCGGAGGTCCCTCACAACCACAGTTGGACCCTCTGGTACCTAAACTCCGTCCGAGTCCCATTTCACACACCTCAACCCTTCAGGCTTCCTTCCCCCTGCACCGTTGAACACAGAACTAAGCCTCTTCCATTCCCACCCTAGGGAACAGTCTCCAACACCCAGAGCACTCACTGATGCCCTCAGACGGAGACCTCTGAGCTCACCCCACTGTCCCCTTCCAGCCTCCTCTGCCACTGGACCTGAGTCCTCCTGATCCGGGGAGGTCCTGTCGCCCCACCGGTGTCCCTCGCTGGCTAGCCCCTGCATTTTGGGATCCCACCAACAGCTCTACCTTTTCAGCTGAGAAATATTCCCCAGCCCTAACCCAGAGGGGCTGGCAGCCACCTCCCAACCTGCACAAGAGAGGAATGTCAGGCACGTCGTGAAATACAAGTCCTGTTTCCCAGAACTGTCAGGCTCCATTAGCGCCAGAGGGGCCTGACAATGTAAGGGTTTTAAACCCCAAACCACTGCACTAGCAAAGTTTCCCTTGCTAATGAACCACCCACAAGCTGAAACGCAAGTCCAAGGCACGGGCAAGGCGTTGTGTGCAAGAGAGACGCAGGCAGACGTGAGTACGCATTCTTCTCTATCCATTTTCAGAGAGGCTCCTTTCCCCTTTGTGAGGCACAGCTGTTTATTTGCTTTTTTCAGCATTTTGCTGCATCCTCAACCTGCCATTAAAATTAAACCAAGCCTCAGCTCCAAGGCACTGGCTTTGTTCCGTCACACTGGAAAACAAAACAAACCTAGACAGAGAGCCAGCTAAGACTGCAGGAGACGTTAGACTGTTATTAAACCCTAACACTAACCAATTCTTGTTTAAAGTGATATTTGATGCAGAAAGCATAAGAAAAGGGGTGCATAAAGATGCAAGAAGTCATCCCTAAGGTCTCCCAGGAACCAAATCAGTGCCTCCAAGCCCCAGGTTTATATGAGCCCTAAGCTTTCCACCCCACCTCAGGGGACAGTCACTTCTAACACAAGGACAGATGAATGCATGGGTCATGTCACCACGCAAAGAGCACACAGCGCCCATCAGCAGGGGGAAAACAAGGAGAGAGGGTCTGGTGAAGAGAACTTTGTGAAATGGAGTAGCTGAGGGAAAGGAAAAGTCATGATTTAAATCCTGTTTAACCCAGGGCAGAGCTGAAATCACTTCATGTCCCTGGAGAACACCTGAAACACCCTGCTACTGGTCTCCTCTTACTGCTTTCCTGCCAGCCCCGTGCTCCAGCAGCACCGCACTGGTCTTGTCTGTGGATGCAGAAGGGGCGTGGGAGAGGCACCAAGGGGGTGACAAAGGCTGGGGGACTGGTAACAAATCTCTCTGTGCTTTTAAAGGGTGGCTTCTAGCAGTGGCGACAGAAGCACTGAGGGACCAGGGGCCCACGGGGTCACACACCGTCTAAGCAGGGGTCTGAGCAATCCAACCAAACCCTGTATTTTTCGATCCAAGTATTTAAAGGGAGAAGGGAGGGAGCATTCAAACCACTCCGAAGTTATATATTGACAATGCAGGCTTTCACCATAAGTTCTGGGCTCTGGGGATTCTGGTGGACATCCTGAACCGCTTTTCCTTCGTGTGATGAGACCCAGGATGCAGTGGACAGGCTCCAACCCTGGGTGAGAAGCAATGCACAGTAGGAGAGGGTGGCAATGCAGGGCTGGGTCACTGCAGGAGTCCTGTCTCTCTGGACCCTACCCAGAATATTGCTTCACCRTTTAAATTCAGATATTGAAATACAAAAATTGAAGTGACAATTCAAACGCAGAGAGCAGTGTCATGTGCTGTTAAGAACAGATCGGAAAATTTCTCCTATTCCTTCCTAAGTCCCCTACTTCCTCTCCACCCCCACCAAAACCCCATGCAGCAAAGCATCCTGCCCGTTAAAATGTCTGTATTTAACATACTAAATACTCACGCTATTTGATGATGATCCGTTTGGTAGGTTTTTCGAGGTCCAGATAGCAGAAAAAGAAACCAAGAAGAAAAAAAAAAAAAATCCCACAGACATGCCAATCAAAGAATGAAAAAAAAAAAAGAGGACACTAGCACTTCATACACAATCCAAACAACATGGGAGGAGAAGATGTGCTCACACATTATAAAAATCTTGAGAGAACAGCCTTGCAGGGGACTAAAGCCTTCTGTGCTCAGTGCAGTGTCATATAGTTGTGTCTACGCTAATATGCTTTGCAGATTTAGGAATAAGTAAAGCTGGACTCTAACGTGCAGTACACTCAAGAGGTCATTAGGAAAACAGTACAGACATCTGCAGTTAACTAAAAAAATCAGTGGAATTATTCACGTACAAAAAGTTACAGGAACATGCATTTGGGAGGAAACAGGTACTTAAATTAATCCTTTCCAAATGAACATATGCAATAAAAATGGAATTAACACCTGTGCAGATAAAATACTTCTGCTCCCTTAGATGGTGATGCTCGTATTGCATTTTCAGTTGTTCCTAATAAGATTCCTGATAGCTCTGAAAACATGACATCATCTCTGTAATGGTGCAAAGAACTGCAAGTTACACAAGGCTTTACTTCTTGATCTTGTGGCGTTGTTTTGTAGATAATTTTCCCTGTTGATAACAAACAGGATTCAGGAACCTTCTGACCTGCAGGAGTTTGGAACATTTTTTTAAGGGGGCAAAAGAAGTATCTAATACCTATTTTTCATGACAGCGTGTTCAAAAGTAACCTCAGTGGAAATAAGGAGAAGAAGGAGATGTAGAGAGAAGTTGCTCAGAAACCGTGCTCAACAGGCCAGGGAGGGAAAGAGGGCTGTGAAGACCTGATAAGTGAGTAACAGCAGTTCACATCTAAACAAACAAGTTATTTTAATAGCTCTGCAACTTGAGCATTCAAATGAATATAATTTTATCCTGGGTAATATCAACATCTAAAGAGCAATGCAATAATGGGATCTTATATAATTTTTAGACTCCTGGTCCCTAAACATTTTATATCTAAACAAGGCATATCTTAGTTTTCTCTGCTATTTTGTTTTTATTTGGTAGGAATGTCAGTCAGTCCCAAGGCTTTTTTTTTTTTCCCCCTCTTCTTCACCTTCTTGAAGACAGGTTTATGCTAAGAACCATCCTCCGGATTTTTTCTTCGTTCTTTAAAATATTAGCTTTTACAGCACAGATCTTGTCTTGCTGGTCTTTAATCAACTGTTCCAGTTCAGCCAGATCAGCTTTTAATGGTTCTACAGCACTGTCTGTGATGCTGAAAGAGACACAAAGAGCATAATGTTATTGGAAACATTATGCTGCTTCGGGTTACTTAAGCCTCCAAGAAAGTACATTCAATACCTGAAAGTTCTCAAAGAATTTAAGTTGCGCCCACCCTTCCTGAAAGAAAGTTTAGAATAAGAAGCACAAAGGCAAAGCTAACAACATGGACAGAGTAGAATATTGTTCAAGAGAGATCACAATTCAACAGTAAACAGTCACTTCTTGGCTAATCTCGTTTTTCTGCTAAAATCCTGCTTTCTGCTAAAAACTGCTTTGCAGTTATTTCAACCCACACTATGCATACGTCAAGCACTTCTTTCATTTTACCCAGCCAAAAGCTGCAACCGCCTGGCCCAGGGATGAAGCAGTACCTGACTCTGTGGGACATAACACAAGAAGGACCAGAGAAGTTGCGGATGCCCCATCTTTGGAAGTGTTCAAAGTCAGGTTGGATGGGGCTTTGAGCAACCTGATCTAGTGCAAGATGTCCCTGCCCATGGCAAGAGGGTTGGACTAGATGATCTTTAAAGGTCCCTTCCAACCCAAACCATTCTATGATTCTAAAGACACCCACCTTCTACAGGGGCCCTTGGGTCCTACCATGATACACATGGTAACAGCCATCCCTGTGGACCTCACCACAAGAGCGTAAAGGAGAGAAGCACATGGCAGAGTGGGACAAATACAACTGCTGTGGAGGTTGCTGGCCTGCTACCAGCTATTTCCTACAATAAACCAGCATGCCAGCAGCAAGACACCAGTAGCTGCCAGCAGCACCATGCTACAGCAGGTAGACGTCTGAGAAGAGGCAAGGTATATGAAAACTGACCCATCACTAGCTGCTGACAAGGGCAGGCAATCCCACACTAATAGGAAATTTAATAAATCCTACGCTAATAAACCACAAGTACACTGATGCATCTGAAGTGAATGGGGCTATTTGGCTTTAAAACAAATGTGCCCCCTTCTGTAATGCTTTGTTGATCTTCAGGAATGCTGAACAGCCAGGGAAATGACAGACTGAACTAGCCTGCTGTCATTCTGAATTACCCACTCACTTTGAGGACTCATTAGCTAAAGTCCACATCTCAAAAACATTTAGTTTTCCCCTCCTTTCTACCACATTAGCATAAATCACAAAAAGTATCGCTGGAAATTGCACTAACATTTCCCCAATGGGATCCTTCAATTGTCTTTCACAGAAGCAAGGAAAACAGACGTGCATCCAAACTCCAGTACATACGGGAAGCAGTGTCTTCTTCATGCCTGATAGTCTGTAATTCTTTCCTGCAGGATTGGACATGCCTTAGCACTACACTGATCTGATTAGGATCTCATACGAAACCTTGTGAAGTGCAGGGATACGCTGCAGCAGTCTTAGCTCGTGAAAGGGAACTGAGTGGCTCTGCTGAGGGGATGCTAGCCTGCCCGCAGTCTCGCATGAAACAGCCGGCCATTGTAAAGCTTGGTTTGACATAAATCTGCAAACAAAATCAGCTGGGCAGTTCCTTCTTCCCACCCCCCCTCTCCTTCTGCACCAATATCAAGGAAACAGTCTTGTCCTTAGTACGCTTTGCCTGGGAACTCAGAGAACATACGAAGCCAGCGAAGCATGTACAGTCACTGTGCTGGAAACCAGCCGAAGTATAAATGACTTGTTTGGCAAGGCCAAAGTGGATCCGCTGAGTAAGTACATGCCTGGAGAAAGGCCTGAGACCTGCTCCCTGTCGCTACATGTGGTGCAAAGGCAAGTGAGTCAATGCCTCAGTTTCTCCAACCGTAAAATAAAGCCAAACACCATTTCCTTTCTCTTTGCAGGGGTGGTGCGTTCTGAGGCCAACCAGAGTTTTAAAGGCTGTCAAGGTTTTGGGATAGAAGGTGCTATGTTAAGTGCAAGGAATTAACATCATTACACTTTATATGTGAACCAAAGCCCTAATTCCCACCCCAGCCAGTGGACTAAGCCAGCAGCTGTAAATTCCCAACATTTAACACATTGCTACCTACCTAGATAGGACTTAGCTAAGAATACCACGCATACTTGCTTCTGCATGAATGAAGCACGTGGATTCAGGGAGCAGCAAATCTATCTAGGCTGACTGTGAATCCAAGATCGATATCTAGCTCATGTTTAAGATCAGAGGATGCACAACTGGAAGGGATGTTCTGTTTTCAAGGAGCATAAAGACACATTGGTGAGACAAGTAAGGCCAAAGAACCTGTTTCTAGGCTTGACCTCCTTGTTTCTATTATGCATGTCACCTTCACCCTCCTGGCTTTCCAATGTTGTTTTTTAACCTTGCAAAGATGACAACAACTGGTATTAACACCACTGAAGAACACGCTGAATTCAATGGCACAAAGAGAGCAGGTTGTGATTTAGGAATCCATTCCTAGTCCCGATTCAAAGTCTACTTTGTTTACTAAGCTCTTCCCCCATTGCTCCTTATATATTTGTGAGAAGAAGAAAACAAATCAAGCCCTCTCATATCACACAAACATTTGCATCTCTGCTGTCATGTACATCATGTGAAATTGAGCTGAAAAGACCTTAAGACTTTAACACTTCAAAAAACAATTCAGACTGCAAAAAAAATTCCCAAAACCACAAAAATGACTGATAACAAATTTGCTTTGAAAAATGAGTAAACTCCCCTCTCCTAAAAACAGAAATCTGTCTCGAGAGATAAATCAAACCTTCCCTGACCACACTCACCTTTGCTCTTTCTGTAGAGCTTCTGCATGCTGTCTGTTCTCRTGCCGCCACATCTGCAACTCGTTCTTCATGGCATCCATGTCTTCTTGAATGTAATCCATGATCCTGCCAAGCGTAAGGGCACTCCGGCACAGAGTCTGAATAGAGACCTGAAACTTCTCAATTTCTTTGGCTACCAAGTCTCTCTCTTTCTTCCTAGCTGCTTCCGATACAAAGGGCGTCTCCTATTAGAAAGGATGAATAAGAAGGAAAGCATCAAAACTAGGGAAAACGATTGTTGCACATGACTTACTGAATGAAGAACGTTTTGGAGACTGCTAACTGTGAAGTACCTGGAGAAATGTTTATGACAGTCTGCAATGAAAGAGGAGAAACGAAGCAATAGTCTAGAAATAGATGAGCAGAAAGCATGCCATATCCAAGTCACCACTGCTACAGAGGACTGCTACAAAACTGTGCTATAGCATTAGCCATATTAAATTGCTTTTCAGATCACAAGTGCACAAAAGTAAAATTAGTATTCAATCCCATAAATAAATCCCACTGATGTTCTCATTCTCGACGTGACCTTTCCTAAAGCAGTGGGTGTAGGGAAGGGGAACCTCCTTCTCATTCAGTCTCACTTCAATGTATTTCTATATATTGAAAGGGAAATTTCTGCGGCTTAATGAGGCATCATTGAACAGAAGCTCTCAACAAACATGTAAGACTCAACAACACTTTTGTTATCAATCTGCTGCTGCCACTGGCTGCCAACGCGTTCACTGTGTAAATCACACATCCATCCTTCCTCCCCCTGCACATGCTACGGCGCAAGGCTGGACTGTCACCGTGTCACTCCAGAGCCCTGCACCAGAACTCGGTGGATTGGCATTTACTCAATACTGATGCAAGTCACAGTGTGTAACGACACTGAAAAAAAGGTCGTGTTAAACTCTGGAGGAAGATGATTATAAAATCTGAAAGGCAGTAATTTGGAGAAGCAGAAGCATCCCCGCTCATGACATTATAGGCTACTGCACCATAAACATTCATTGGACCTGCTTGCCACAGTGTTTTGCTGCTACTTCGGAGCTACAGTGGATGCTGAAGGGCACAGCCTCCTTCTATTTCTCTAAGTTGGTCCCTTCAGGATGCTTCTCTCCCTCCACTGTCTGTATCTGGATTTCCAGCTCCTAACGCTGGTCCTAATAATAGCACTTCACGCTGCACAGCTAAAATAGACGGCGGTTATTCCATGCCTTGTACTTCTGTTAACAGTGGTTGTAAAATCATGCAGGCTGCAGATGTGGCCTCAATAAACTCCACTACTCAAAAATAATTTGGTCTTGTGCACACTTCCCTCATGTGCAGCCAGCAGAGTCTCTGTGGTCAATCTCCTGAATCCTCCAGCTTACTGCAAGTTAAATACAGGGAAAGTGTTTGCTAAAGCGGGAAAGTCACGAAGAGCAAAAGGATGCCATAAAAAGAGCAAAGTGATGCCACGTTACTAACACACTGTAATAATCTTATTCAAGGAAAGCCTTCCCTGAAAACAAYAATCACCATTAAAGAAAAGTCCACTGCTTTTTCTCCCCCTTCAAGAAAAACAACCTAATTTTTCTCTCTTTCCAAGAGCCCTACAGGTCGAATTCCCAAACCAAGGTTTTTTTTTTAAGACACACAAAGCTTTAAGTAAAGTTTATTTAAAGTCATTTTGGTCATTTAATGTATGCCGGAAAACTAGAAAGGTCTTTCTCTACCACCCCAACCACAGGATCAACCAATTCCTAAGCACAGTTCCTAGCGGCTATATAAACACAGAGGTGGCGGTGTGCTTCTCTCTTGCTGGGACACCAAATCTACCACGCTGTCCCCTCCTGCCCTCCTACCCAATTGGCCTGTCTTCCTGTGCGAGCTGCGGGCTGTTTGTTCAGCTGCATTTGGAGGCAGCAGGGACTACTGCCAAACACATTTCAGCAGCCCTTGGCTTACTGATGAACTCAGATATATATAAAAATATATATTTTTTTTAGAAAAATACTTCTAAAGATTTGAAGGCTGAGATTTACTTACATCTGATGCTTGTGTTTTACCACACACGCGGCGCATGAAAACTGTGGGACTTCTGAGTTTACTGCGATTTTATAATGTTAAAGTTGTTTAATTAGGAACTGGGCTGAAGTGACAAATGCTGCTGAACTTGTGACCTTTGCTTCCTAAGTCAATTCATGAGTGCTGGCTAAACTGTTAAAAATACCACTCATCTTAACTCCTTCTCACTCAACCCATACCTCTCTCACAGAAGCAGGTGTTTCATTATACTACATTACATAAAACACGTTATTTACTTTCTGGAGCCATCCATGTGTTTGCTGTCCTTTACGACGTAAAGATGAAAGCGCTGCTTCTTGACCCATTTCGTCCCCCGAGAGCTGGTGAGCACCCCCGTTCYGAGCACAGCTGCTTAGGGTTGAGCAGATCTTCTCCCCTGGCTCTCCTCCTTGGCCAACCTCTGAGCACAATGGTCAACGGTGTTCCCATCAGTGTCACCCAGCTTCTCTCCCTGTTGATCTTGCAGCTCCCCAGAGAAGAGAGCTTTTGCCTGGGTGCCCCTGAAGGCACAGATCACAGGACTGGGCCCTGCACACCAGCCATTTACTAGGGCTCAGCACACATCTCAGGTTGACAAGAGTTTCTCTCCTGGAAATATTCTTTTGCCCCACCGCCTTGCTGCAGCTAGTAAAGATCTATGAACAGATCTGCACTCTCACAGTGTTTCAAAACCCTTTGCTCTCTATTCTAACTCTGTTTTCCTAGTCCTTGCTACATGTCGTGCTACACCAAAGCCATAGGGAAGGCTTAATCCATGGCACCATACTTTCCACATGTAATTGGGAAGTTACCTATAAAGGCAATCACCTTCAGTTCAGCAGCAGAGCAGAGTTGTATCAGATCCAACAGCTTCCCAGGAAGAAGTCCTGTTGCCTTGTTTTTCCTCTCCTCCAAAGTGCACCAAACCCTTACCACTTTCCTCCCTGTCATCCATTATAAGAAGCCACAGCCAAGAGAGAAGGAATTTGTTTCAAATACAACTATCTCAGAAGCGAGATGACTCAGCCAGTCCATTATCTGAGGATATAGTTGGGTGTGTGAAAAACTGAAGAATGCTTCATTTTTATTCTCCAAATGCCGAGTTCAATGTTTTACATTCTTGTAATGCTGGTGCGACCTCCCTGATACCTAGAGAGTCCAAGCAGCCACACTTCTCAACACCAGCAAGTATGGTATGAAAATAAAAAATAAAAAAGAAGTGAAAATCCCACAATTCAATAAACAAGCAAGCCAGAATTGTATACTTCAAAACATAGATCYAGCTACCAATTTGAAATATTCCATGCTAAAATACACAGCTGCTTGAAAAGCGCAAGTGAAAATAAAACACCGTGGAATATTTTCTATAAATCAGGAAGATGCCCTTAAAGTGTATTAGTAAATATTCAGAAATAATTTTAGTGTCCCTGTAACTCCAGCATACTCTTTGTGTAGTTCAATTCTTCAAAACTGACATAAAAAGGACAAAATATTATCCCATCCAAAGTCATTTCAAGTACTGAAACATACTACCACTAAAAATCTAAATACTATTCAGACTTAAACAGGTACATCAATAGGCTTGTTAAAAACAAAACACGTCTTTGAAACACGTACTGTATGATATCGAAGTGGTGTAAGAACATGCAAGAGTTTTTTAGTGTATCTCTCTAAAGGAGAAGCACTTAAATTTCAAGCTCCCAAGAAAAATTTCCCAACACCTGAAGGTGCAGTAGCTCAGCTGGCACATTGTTTTCCCTCCTCACACGAGTTAAAAAACAACCATCAATCCTTTCTTTCATTTCACTAACACTTGTCCTACCAAGATGCCATGTTACATTTCCTGCAGTCTACAGAAAGCTGAGCTCAGAGCAGAGAATTATCACCRTGAAGCACTCAAGCTTTGCCAGCTATTGCTGATTATAAATAATTAAGGGGGGGAAAATAGCCATACTGTCTGTTCTCAGTTTCATAGTTACAGTTATGGGTTAAAATCTACATGGGACACTCTTTTAAATCACTAAGAATTATGGCAGATGGTTTATTACAACAGGCAACATGGGTGGTAAAAGTCCTGAATGCCACCTTTGCTCATTTTGCACAAACATGTAACAGGATATATTCAGTTTTAAGAAAAATGCCAGAATCAGAATTGTTCCAGTCTATTTAATTAGGCCATACACCTCAATGAACTCTCCTTTCACAAAAGCCCAAGAATCAATAAATTATCCCCATATAAAAGCCTATATCACTTCTGTAGGCCCAACACGCTTCCTTTCCTTCGTGTTTTTCATAAGGCACCAAGATAAATGTTTATTTTGGATTCCTGGGAAAAAGTCTGCCTTTCCCATTACCTCAATGCGAACAGAACACAACGTGGACTCGGATGCAGGGACCTGAGAAATTAAAAAACGGGAATTTTCTTTTTCTTCAATGAAGTGGAAATTATCAACAGGGCTCCAGAACCCACCAGAATTTACTTGTGTTTAATTTACCCTCACTAAAGCAATTAGTATAAATATTGCAGTGTGCACAGCTCCATAAAATGGATCATTCGCAAGACATCCATTTCCGATAGCTGGGCTGTTGAGGGCATTTGAAGTGCCTGACATCTACTAAGCTAAAGAGGTGATAAGATATTTTTTTCCCTACTGTTTGAAAAGTTTATTTCTAGAAACAGTATTTGCTTACTTTTATATAGCTTCTCCTTTGTTTCCATTTTTTAAATTAACAGTTTTTAACTATGAATCAAATTAGAGCAAACATCCATCAAGCACTTAATAGTTTCTACAGCCCTTTTTAACTATTGTATTATGTCCCATTATGAAAACAGACCCAAGTAATCATAGTTTTATTGAGCTATACCATTTCCCCCCCCCACCTCTTTCTATAGGACAGGACAGAAACTTCATTTTGGACAAGTAATTTTGATACATTCAATGCAAAAACAACAAGGTGGGTTTTTTTATTGTACAAAATATTTTTTGATCATAAAGGGTGTTTTCTTTTCCTGGTTTTTACAGTCTGCATTTTAAGTAGATTGTAACTATCCACTAGGGATCACCATAAGAAACTCTTTCACAGAAACACAGGGAAAACAGTAAATGTTAAATCATTTCAAATGAACAGGATGCTTTTTCTGCTTATGCCAGGTACCGAGTTCAGTAACAGGCCAAGGAATCGGAGACACAATGTTCTTTACCATTAGATTTGCCAGAGTTAGTCTGACCTGCTTCTGAGTTGGAAGGCACCAAAAGAAAATAAAAGGATAGGCTCTTTAAAGGGGGCTTTTTTCTTTTTTTTTTCTTTTTTGGGGGGTGGTGGTGGTGGTTTCCCCCCCAAAGTTCACATTTGATACCTCTAAAAAGAGCTGGACTTTTCAGATGTACATGAACACCCCACCTCAGCCCCCAGAGCCAGTCTGCCTTACTTCACATTCAGTCCATGTTGGGGAGAAGTCAGTTCATAAAGCCTCGCGTATTTGGTGCAGTATTCAGCGTGCTAAGCAGAATCCTATGAGTCTGACTACACACGTGCCAAGAGACAACTCTAGCAGTAATTAACGATAGCAGATAGTATTAATTCAGCCACAATAATGGCATATTGCGTGCCAGTCCTGCACAGCTTTCCTTTTCTGCTCACACTGCTGAAACTCTGGGTCTACGACCTCCTTCTCTTGAAACAGCAGCCTCTTCCCTGTTCAAAAAGAATTTGCAATAAACATGTTCCTTCTGTTAACCAACTGCTTTCACACCAGTCTATGCCCCAGAAGAATATCCCAGCCAAACCCATTGATAAGCTTCTTGAAATATATGAAAGTCACCTGTACTGTGTCCTACAACACACTGCTGCTACACAGCTGATGCACTGCATCCTCTCCTAGGGATGGAAATCACAGCTGCCTCACTGCACTTTTATATATCCTTTCTGTTTAACATATCCATCTACTGTCTCATGTTGTATTTATACTGTACCCACAGGAGAGAACATTTTGTGTTTTTGTGTGCAAAGGCCACAGCAAAGGAGCCACGATACCAGGAATATCACAAGACTGACACAAATCCTGTTCCTGTGTTCACAGCTTGTAACACAATTACTTGGGGACCACAGGTTTTTTTCTGAGAGTTGGTAGTAGTGCAACAAGGACACTTACACACTCATTCCATTTAAGCTCCTATGGTGCTTGTCCGTAAACAAGACTGCTGGGTACAGTTCTTCCTGCACACAGACTCCTTTCTAACAGCAGTGGAGAGTACAGAGCTCAAGATGCGTATGGACTGCAGTCAGCTGTGTATGAAACATAAATTAACTCAATCACATAGTGAGTCAATTTGTGTTACAAGTGAGGTATTCACTGCACAGCAAGCAATACACTTCAGTTAACAGGCATATGCTTTTGTCTTAACAGGAGACTAAGGAGTTTATCATGGTGCACAAAAAGACTTTCTGATTTCATAGTACTGCAAAGAGATTTACTACACATAACGGGATTATCTTTTCAGCTTGGCAGAAAAGGACCTGAGGGTCCTGGTGGACACCAAGTTGAACATGAGCCAGCAACATCCCCTTGCCACAATGAAGGCTAATGGTATCCTGGCCTGCATTAGGCAAAGCATTGCCAGCAGGTCAAGGGAGGTGATCCTTCCCCTCTACTCGGCACTGGTGAGGCCCCACCTGGAGCACTGTGTCCAGTGCTGGGCTCCCCAGTACAAGAGAGACATGGACATACTGGAGAGAGTCCAACAAAGGGCCATGAAGATGATGAAGGGACTGGAGCACCTCACATATAAGAAAAGGCTGAGACTGTTCAGCCTGGAGAAGAGAAGGCTCAGGGGGGATCTCATCAATGCATATAAATACCTGAAGGGAGGGTACAAAGAAGATGGAGCCAGGCTCTTCTCAGTGGTGCCCAGTGACAGGACCAGAGGCAATGGGCATAAACTGAAACACAGGARGTTCCCTCAAACATCAGGAAACACTTTTTCACTCTGAGGGTGACTGAGCACTGACACACGTTGCCCAGGGAGGTTGTGGAGTCTCCATCCTTGGAGATATTCAAAAGCTGCCTGGACATGGTCCTGGGCAGCTGGCTCTAGGTGGCCCTGCCTGAGCAGGGGGGTTGGACCAGATGACCTCCAAAGGTCCCTTCCAACCTCAACCAGTCTGTGATTCTGTGAATTGCATGCTTGCACCAAAAATTTCTCACTGCAGCTTTATTCAGATCACCACGTTAACATCACATCATCATGAACAGAGCTGTCACACAAAGATGAAAGCCCTTCTGCAGGTAACTCCTATTAAATTTTACTGTCAGCTTTTCTTACGACATATTAAGCTGGCAAGATGCTGAGAAGCTGTGGTCTTGAATGGTGAGCCTCTTCAAAATACTTAAATGGTGGGATATATGAATACATCTGGTTAACATGACACGTTACTAACTGCATTGACTGGAGGGGACACCCAATGTCGTGCAGCTGATGGATTAATGTAAAAATCAATGACCTGAAGAACTTTAAACAAACAGAATCAGCAATGATTGTATTTGTTCTAAGCTTAGAAGTACATACTTAATTTATCACATTTGTAATTAAAGTTAATATTGTCCAGGTGCTAAGCTATTTAATATCACTTGTTCCTCGCAGAAACCTCAAAGCTGCTTCTTTTCTGAAGACTGTGAACTGTATTTGGTAGTGCAAAGATGGGAATTCTGTGATCCCACTTGCTTAAACTATTTAATAACCTGCCTACATTTTCCACACATCAAATAAATGAAGTGGAATACAAAATGTAACATCTGTTTCTTTCTCTGTTTAACATTAGAAGGTAAGATTCTAAACAAATACATTTAGGAAGTCTTCTTAGGAATTTGTTAGGCTGAACACAGCTAATCAAGGCAGCAAAAATCTTGTGTATTTCCAGAATGACCTCTTTGTTTGACCTGAAAATTGTGTATATTATTTTAAGTTTCTGCACATGCAAAACCTAGATGATGAAAGTCCCAGTCTTCTTTCCTTTTCTCTTCTTTTTCTTTATTAGAACTTCTTAAAAAGCAAATGCATGTTTGGGAAACGCAGCACAAAAAAGGTTTCAGAGGAATGCTTTTAACACAAATAAATGCTCCTAGGCAGTCAACAGTTAGAAGTAAAGGTGTGAAACATCCCCAAGAGTTCACCAGTGTTACATTTGGATTAAGTATTAATTCACCAACTTCACCTAATTTCTAGTTGATTAATCCATAATAAATCAGGTAGATCCATTAATCAGTTTATTGCTGAATATTGGACTTAATAAAGTATTAGCCAAAAGTTCCAGCGCTCAGACTACAAACATATTTTTTTCTTTCTTCATTTTCCCAACTGGCAGAAGAACAAGGCTTTAAAGACTAATGAATATAACTAGGAAAGTATTTCATTTATTTTGTATGTATTGAACAGTTTAACAAAACGAGGGAATATGAACATTCTTACTGACAGACACAAGGATAACCTTCATTTCATCAGATGTAATTTCCCAAAGCAAGTATTCTTTCAAATTTTCACTGGACTTTTAGTTACCTTACTCCATAATGCAGAAGTACAATTACATTTTACTCTCCGATGCATAATACGTTTTGGAATACAGTTGCATACTGATGTAGAAGATATTTCTTCTGGAGAGTTTGATGGAAAACAAATTAAATAAAAGAGCTGACAGTCTGGGGAGAAATGGTCAAATCCCAGACTGATACTGCTTCCCAGCAGACTGCAGAGCTAGACCTGGCACAAAACCTACGGCCATTTGAACACAGCACACTGGCCAGAGTTCATTGACCCATTCTCACAGTCCCATCAACATAACAGGACGTGGTTCCACTTGCCTGCCTAGACCACTTGGCAGGAATAAACCACTTGAAACTCTTCCGTCTTTTTAATTACTTTTGCTGCCTCTCTCCAAAGAGATTCCACAGACCAGTAACTATTCCTCCCAAAACTGCTGGTCTGCAGTCTCGCAAGAAAAAATACTGCCCCTGCCTTCCTCGTGATGTTAGGAACATCGCTCAGAGATGAGACATGCTCATGATGCTAGGGCCACACGAGCATGCCAGACCCCCACCTGCTACCCTCTGCATATCTGGTCCCTGAAATATTCCCAGAGGCAACGCCACGTTGGAAATGTATTTTTTACTTTTACTGTCTCCTGCATCACAGTCTCTCTATCCTCTAAAATAAATTCCCAGGATTCAGTAACGTCTCCAGCTCATGTTTTCTGAACTACATCTGTCAAGTCCCAGTCACTAACTCCGAGCATTTTTAATCATCTTTTCCATTGATTTTTTCCTCTGCTGTCAGGAAAACTACGCTTCTCCTCTCTGGATCGCAACAACTTCTTCAACATAATTTGAAAAGCAGTAGCAGCAAAGAAACCTACTGCAGTAGCAGCCAGCTGCTTGGATATGAGATCAGATGATATTCCAGGAGCTTAGCGTTGTATGCAGGTTTTCACATGATGGACTAGGAAGTCAGCACGTTTTTTTCCAGAATTAGTTGTCTATTATCAGCACTGCTAACACAGATCAGTGCTTCAAAAGATGCAACAAAAGACAAACAAGGACTGAATGAATGTTTTAGAGACTCAAAACAGGCAACAGGACTAAATGGTTATTGTAGAAGGACACAATTGCCCACGTGCATTTAAAAAAATCTAAGGGGTTAAAAGGGAATCATTTTAGTTAGTTAGTTACTCCTACTCAGAAAAAAAACCCAGAAAATTTAGCACAAACACCAGAGGAAGCTTCCCGAGCATGAAATCCACGCAGTTTTGCAAACCCTCCCCCGTTGTCCCTTTCTATGTCCAGTGCTTCAGTTGACAGGACACAAGACCAAACAGCACAGCTTACAGCGCAATTATGTACTGGTGGAAGACATTATTAAATGAACTACTAATGCTTTCCCAAAACTTAGTCTTGAGACTGACGATTCAACAGCACCACCTAGTTATAAAACCAGGAACAGGAACAGCTGTATCTCTTGTTCTTGCAAGTGCCAGCTCAACATGCACTCCAGTAATGAGCTTTAGAGCTACTGCATAAACAGAGCAATATCAACTTTTAACCCTCCTTTTCTCCAAACAGTTATATAAAGACAGAACTTATTCAAGCAGGCAAATTTTCACATCAGACGCATTCATCAGAAATAGCCAACAGCGTTTCAATGATCAGTACACAGATGCTACAAGCTGCACATTTATAATAAACAGTATATAATTCAGCAAGCTGAAGAAAGCTGTAACTATTCATAACAGATTATGAACAGGAAAACTAAAGGTGTTTTCCTATTTTAAGAATTCATTTCCTTCTATAATCTCAGCCTTTGCAATACGTGAAAGGAATTTTCTTCCAGCCGAGCAGGCCTGGATGTCAGATAGTCCCAAACTTCAGATAGGAAGATACTCCCCCAAGGGTCTGATCTGCCATCCCAACTTTCTCAACTTGCTGGGGAAGAAATGAAAAGGCTGGTCTGTGTGGCAGCATAACCCATTACCACTGGACACGAAAGCATATGAGAGTATCTCTATTTAAGAGGAGAGAATTGTTGATTTACCCTCCCAAAATTCCAATCCTAAAAGTTAACACTGTGTCACTTTTGCTGCAGATTGTAGAGGCGATTATAAAGTCATACAGGTTTTAGATAAAACCAGGTTTTTAAAACAGTCTACTGTCTACCATGGCTTTAGGTCCCTCAGGGACATTTTTCTTTCTGCTGTACACTTTGCTCATAACCTATCATACTACCATTACTAATTGCCAAATTACTATATTTGATAAAGCCAAAAGAGGCAGTCAAGTGGTCAAGGCTTCAAAAGTCACTACTGATTTCAGACAGCTATTTGAAAGAGCTTGATGCTCTGTGAAAAGCTGGACTCTTGAGGTCTGAGTTGCAGCATCTTAAAACAGTATGCCAAACTATAGATCATCCCTGAAAAAGAATATAGGTAGTAAAAACCTACAATACTGAATTAACATTAAAAAAATGAGAAGATGTGATTGGAATTGAAGATTTAAGAGTTCATGAAAAGCACTCGCCTTTCCAAAACGTTACGTACCTGCCTGTATTTTTATAACAGTGCTCTGCACTGCATTCCTCAGTGCCTCCTCACCAGCACATCAAACTAGATCAGTGATTTAGAAACTTTCCAAAGGGCCAATGGATCAGAAAAGTCCATCTAAATGCTCTGCCTTTTGCTGCTTCTTGTAACACGAGCTTTGCAAGGCAGAAAAAGCAAGAGCTCTCCAGTTGTAACAGGAAGACACTGGAATCAGGGGGGTTCAACCTTCTGCTTTTGGTTTGTGATCACTGCTAGACCCTTTCTAGACCTTTTATAAGCTGTCATAACCAAAAAAAACACAGACGAAAAACCCAGCAACAACAAAAACCACTCTCCCTTTTCCCAACTACTGATTGTGGAAAAAATCAAATCAAATCAAATCACTTCATAGATTCAGACCTGAATGCTGAGGTATGTGAGGACGTTACTAGGGAAACATTTGGTGATACAAAAATACTTTATATGGTTAACTGCACCAGAGATCCCTTTTTTTTTAGACAATGATAATGATTGCTGGGCAATAGGATACTGCTCTTCAAATGCCCAGAGGACAGCTAAGATTGAAACAATAATGGTGCAGCTGTACAAATGTACAGTGTGCCCTACTACATCTAGGGCAAAGCTGAAATCAGCAGACTTTGTTCTGGAAAACAAAAGAATAGGTCAAAGAAGGCTCCCTGAAAAATTGTACTGAAATACTGAAAAAAAACCCAAACCACAAAAATTAAAAGTGAGAAAGAGAAAGCACTACACAGAGAAGGTAACAATATCTGACAGACTAATGGAGAGAAAAAGCAGCATAACACATCAAGGAGGAAAGCTTGATCATAAATGGAAAAAACACATTTAAGGCAGAGAAAAAGGTCGTGATTACAATATTTAATATTAACAGTTCTTTGAAGGCCATTACCATCTTACCCTCTCTGTCATCTTTGATGATTTCTGTGATGCCTCATAATCTTTCTTTGTTTCTAGGATTCTTTTTACAAGCCCACCTGTTGAAAAAATCAGTATATTTCTCAGCACTGGTTGGCACTAAAATGTTATTTCAAACATTCAGACAATAAAATCAAAATGAACTGCTTAATTTTCTTTTAATGTAAACAATTTTTAGAGCAACATGAACAGCGTTCTATTATGTATTTTAATTACTGAGATACAAGGTATTTGTTATTTGATCTATTTTCTCCAGTGTCCTCTAAATCAAACTGTATCATCAGTAGCATTTACTGAACGACCCTTGGTACAGAACCAGATCCTTGAGCTGTATTAACACAAAGGCTTTTCCTTTGCACTCCTCTTGGAAGAATTCAAGAACTGCACATGACAGGTATATAGACAGACATATATACATATATTCATTTGCGAGGAATTTTTGGATGCAGGTAAGTATATCTGCCTAAATCACATCCAGTGTAACCATAATGGAAGCCCCTGAATCAGAGATCTGAGGTCATGAGTAAGCATAAATGTTGTTAAGAACCGGTCCGTCAATTTTCCTAAAAGCTTTTCTATAACTTGCCTTGAACAGCCAATACCATCTCATATCTCAGAGCTGACAAGCTGTACCTGACACTCTAAGAAACATTAATTTACAGCTTTTATGCAGAATTTTAAATCCTGCTGACGTTAAAAGATGTATAGAAAATCTGTACTTAACATCAGTTGCAAATCCAGCTGCTCAACTAAACAAGACTGTGTTTGATAAATAATTTCTGTTTTTCTAGCAAAGGTTGCAAGCTCCTACCCTCAGGAGGTATTCTGCTGCTTTATTCAGCATTTTAAGTGTTCAGCATTTGGTTTAAACCCATGGTTTTATTATATATATATATATATAAAAAAATACATGTAAAAGCAAACATACCATGCTTTTCATCCTCAACCAGCTCCACTTCTGGCTCCTACACATACAGGAAGAGAGCTTTAGTTGCAGTAAGCTGGCATTGCTATAATATACAACTATTCAAAAATATTCAGCTAGAAGCTACTTAAACAAGTAAGTTACAAACAAAGCATGCAAAAAGGTTCTAAAATTTGCAAAATTAACAGACCGTTTCCATCTCTGGCATTTCTGGCAGCGGCGGTGCTGCCTCTACCACAAACTGGTCATCATCATCAGAAATCTGCTGGTCTATGATCACGTTTGAGACTGTTTTACCACTACCGCTCCTGAAAGAGACTCAACAAAATGAAAACTTATTAAGATTTGTCCAAACCTATTGAGATCGATCTAGAAGAGACAGCAGTTCCCTCCCTCCCTTCCTCCCTCCCTCCCTCCCATAAAATAAAGCAGCACCAACTAAGACCACATCAAACTGTCATTTCCATTCACAGCCAACTCTGAAAGCAGCCATCCTTCTCTCGCAAAAGGACGTATATTTTCCTTCTAAACCCACTGCTTTAGTGATTGGCACTTATCAGAGATCATCCGTAAGCCATTTTGGCCATAGGTTCAAATGGCTGTTTCAGCCTTTTCTGAGCACGGGATATTCACTGTGTGTTTCACAGATACATTCTAGTGGTAGTTTAGATTAACGTTCTAGGGTTATCTATTTCAGAGTTCCCAAAGGCAAAAAAATTAAATCATATTTTTGAACTTCCAGATGTGACTACCAACCRTAACTTTTAGATAATGCCCTGGATTTGCAGAAACAATAAAACAAATAAAGCAGGCTTGAATTTTCCAGTCTGAATCAATGAGCAGTGAGGTGATCCATCCTAAAGCCATTGAGCAGCAGGTGAGGCTCAGAAGATCTGAGAATACTGTGGCACGAGTGCTAGAAACATCTGCTCTGCATCTCCCACATTCCTTACCTTTCTGGAAGTAAGGCCTCTGCGCTTTCTTGACGTTTTACTCGGGGCGGTGCTGGTCTTGCACTGCTAGGACGGGGAATGTGTCTGCAATAACAAAGAGGCTTTTTCATTTATACTATAAAAGGAAGCCTCACGTGTCCTCCAAAGGAACAGACATGTACACACACATGAGCTGAGTAAATTAGCCGATGCATAAAAACACTGAAAATATCCCCAGTATACAATCCAATATCGCAATACTTGCTATCCTAGTAGGAGTCTAGGAAAATCTAGAAAATGTGTCCTAAAACGAAAAATTATGATTCCACGTAGAACCACCTCTTGATTTGCCTCACTAAAAAATAACCTGTATACAGCACAGTTATTTACCATTAACAACAAATTTAGCATTAACAGTACACACTGCAATGTAAATGGAGAAAAACTATTTTCACAAGTGATACAATTACACAAGCCTTCGCTGGGCAAAGAAAAAAAAAATTGGGATTTAAAAGGCCAGTTCATCTTATCCGTAACACTATACTTACAAAAGTCATGTATGTAATGCAATGTTCTTCTTATTAGACTTTCCACACGTCCCTCATATTTTAATAACATTACATCGAAGCACTTTATGGATTAAGAAAATAAGCCCAAAACACTTCACAATGTTAAAGTTTTCTTTATAGAAGGACATGAAAGTGAACAAATGGAACCATACATGGGACTATTTATTATTTGGTACCACTAGCAGAAACATACTGCTCCAAGTTTTCTTGCTGTTTTCAAATGGACTGTATTACCTCCAGACACATCATAGTTTGATTCAGAGTAAAGGATAGGAACAAACCTTTGGATGGGCTGAGGTGGAAGACCATTAGGTACTTCACCATTTTCAGATACTGCAGGCTTTTCAGGAGCCACGTTCTCTGCTTCTCCTTCTATTAAATAAAACAAACATAATTTTGGCTTAGCTGGCAAGGCAAATCTAACTTTTCTTACGACAGTATTTTGAATCTCATCAGCACTATACTTGAATGTGTGCTCATGAAATACATCACGTGACAAACTTTTAAAATTAGAAATAAAATCCTGTAAGCTTATATAAAAGTTAAGTATCTTGTGAACTTCCAGTTTTTAAACATCTCAGAGCATTCACAATTCAAAAGGGACACTGAAAAAACATTTAAACTTTCTTTACTTTTTATTTGTTTCTCAATATTGTGAAATTCCCTCATCTGTGAAAATGACATCATCTCACTCAATTCTTCCACAGTTGCATGGTAACATTTGCAATGTTTCAAGTTGCTCATTATACAAAATCATAAGAGGAAAAACCATATTAAAAAAACCTATAGTCTCCATGCTGGGTTTTTTTTTAAGCCTTTCTTTTGTCTACCTTAACTTCTTATTTTCCTCTACTGGTATTCTTAGTTGACCCAGATTTGAGCTGGGGGTTGGACTAGCTGACCTCCATCTGTCCGTCCCTTTCAACATCAAGGATTCTATGATTCGAGGATGAGGGCTGCTTCTGTAATTCCACCATAGTTATACTCTCCATAGGGTTGACCCCATTTGCAATTTAAATCGGACAGAACCAGTTTAACCGCTCCTCCCCAGTTGATAGGTTTCCCACCAAGTTACTCTGACCAGTCCAGTGCAGTTAGCAGCATGAACCTACACCTGCCAAGCTCAGGTTAGACCATTCTCTATAATGGCAGAGAACAAGATGAATGACATCTTTGCCTTGACAATCTAACTGCGCAGGATTATGGACATCATTCACCACTTCCAGCTTTAGAATTTCTACAAATAATTTTGGTAGGTAAAAAGCATTTGATGTTCTTGGATTCCAACTAGAAAGCTTGCTCAGCTGAATAATCTGCCGGTAAGTATTTCTTCCATGTAATGCCACACACAGAAAGGACTCCTCTAACACTAYTGTCCACTTCAGTGTCCCTCTGCTCTGAAATCACCAACAAATGGAACCATTGAAAGAAAAAAGGCCAAGGCAGATGGGCTTTTACCAGCCCAAATTTAGGCAAAGAAATGCAAGTATCTTTCCCGGGGTCTACTGCATTCCACTTTCCTAACGGGTTTGTGCGTATTCTCTGAACAGCCATTTCACAGGTAGGACCTTCTCATTTAAAACTACTGAACAGTACATATACTACATTTTTATACAGTGTATTAATTCTACACATGGTCCACTGGAGAACATAAGGAAGATACATAAATACACTTAACAACCGTAAGCGCTGTGTTAAGTTTTCCCTCAGTCTTACTGGTACAGGAACAACCACCGTGCATCAACCAATCCTACGGTYGTTGGCACACAAGCTGGAGTGATCCCTATGTTAAGACTGAGCCAGGCCCGAGTCAGAAAGTTGTGCTCTGTTGCTGGCTGTACCACAAGCTTCTTGCACTTCCCTGGGTACCTAATTTAGCATCCCTGCTTAACGGATGCAATAGGGATTTCAAAATTCCCCTTCCACACAGCGAAAGGCATTTTCCCACATGATGGAGACCACAAAAGTACGGAGAAATAAAAACCAGAGGTCTGCTCCTTAATAAAATATTTGATTTTGCGTAAAGGCTCTGCTTGGAGCCTGCACGTGCAATCACAGGAGCTGAGACTGCCCACTGGTGACCGTGGGTACCCCAGGTAAGTCAGACCAAATGAAGAACTCTTTGGCAGCCTTTATGCAGACAGGCTTGGGGAGAGGTGTGAGCACGTCCAGGATTTTTAATTTTTTGTGTGTTACGTTCAGTCTGTTAATAGTACAGCTTCACTCCTCATACTGGAAAGCCATCGCAGACCTTTGGCACAGCAGGTTTCTGCAGGTTTGTGGGAAGCACGTACAGTCCTCCTTTGCCTCTATATACACCCAGCTCCCAGGAAACAACACCTGCAAGAACCACTATTTTTGTTTTCAAAGAAACAGCTACCATTAAGCAAGGAGGGCAGCCTGCTAAAGAAATTTAGCTTTTGGAGCAGTTATCAGCCATAGTCAAGGTCTGAGCTGATTTCTTGCTCTCGCTACGTCCCGATATGCATCACGCTGACATAACAGCTGCTCACGAGATAGTCAACAGTTGCAAGGAGTCCTGCAAGCATTCATTTACTCTGTGTGAAAAATGAGCATCTCTAAAATCTCACTTCCCTGGTTCATCCCAGCCCCACAGCACCGTTGGAGACAGAGCAGTGATGGTATCAAAGCACAGTGCTGACACCAGCACAGAGCAAACTAACAGATGCTTCAAGGACCTCCTATATACCAGATTTCCAGGAGATTTTCAGATTCACTGCCTATTACTGGCCCAATTATCCAATTATTTGAGGAAAGGTTTTGTGGATCACTTTCACTTTTAATATGAACAGAAGCCACAAATGCAACAAGTAATAGGAGGAGCGAAACAAAGTCATGTACTGACATTAAGAAAATGGAAACAGTACGTTTTATTTATCTGGTTGTTGCAATAACTACCTGTAATATATTGCAAAAAGTTCCCCACAGCTTCTGCTTATTTTCAAGTTAGAACCCATAAAGTGCTCATAAACTATTACTTCTTTTTTTTTTCTTCTTCCTTAAGAAGACACTTAACCCAAAGCACTTTCATAGATGGCTTTTTGGTATTCTTTTTAAGAGAAACTACTCGGATAAAGTCTACTCAAAGCATTCAAACACAACTAAATTATGTTTTGTAACAGTTCAAAAATTCCTTAATACATAGCATAAATGGAAAAAAAGCACTAAACTAGAGAAGTGCTTTATTTATTAAAAAGTACTGGTTTTTCTACTGGAAGTTTTTAACTATCATTGGTATGTTCAGTGCTGTTCTCTTGTCACTATAATGTTCCTGAGTCGCTGGCAAATTCACCTGGAAATAACAAATACATTGATGTTTCAGGTAAGTTATATACATTCTTTAATAATAATCTGACCAAGTTAGGCATGAAGCACACAACAAGAACTACAGCCAGCTTCTTTCTTGGGAACTACTACCAGGGCCAAGAGAATAGAGACAAACACATTAGGGTGTGTTTCCAACAAACTCACACTTCTGTGCTAAAGACATCAATGTTCTGGTCCCTAAGCTGAATACACTCATCAGAAATGAAACTTTTTTAAAAAGTCAAAACACAGTGGAGGATCAAAATGTTTGTCTTGATAGCATATCTGAGTAGACACTCCTGAAAGTTAAATGAGATGTGTAAAAGGTGAATTGTATAAATCCGTACAACAGATTTGAGAGGCAAAGCCATGCCAATGTACTTTGAACCAGGAAAGCACAGGGACTGC
The DNA here is from genome assembly GCA_035582835.1 of Phoebastria nigripes. Taxonomy (NCBI): domain Eukaryota; kingdom Metazoa; phylum Chordata; class Aves; order Procellariiformes; family Diomedeidae; genus Phoebastria; species Phoebastria nigripes. Next base: position 5,778,976 of record JAYKAV010003377.1, on the reverse strand, counting down.
TCACCCCTCAAAGTAAGTTTACACAGTCCAGAAATATAAAAATTAAAGGTCCAGAGGAAATTCAGAAGCAGTTTGCAGAATGTAATACTTTTTTTTTTTTTTTTTTTTTTTTAAAGTAGTCCCAAGTACCCCCTAAAACCCTGAAAACCTTGTGGAAGAACTATCTTCAGCTCTTCTCTGACTAACCTACTCCAAAGGCAGGTTTAGAGTTGCGGAAGGGCAACGACTGCGATTTTCAAGCAGTTTCAACACCCAGTTTCCATTTAATTCCACTGGAGTTAGCTGGAGTATAAATCTAATGCACAATTAACCAACCAAACAGTATCATGGACCAGCTACATAAGCAAACAAGACAGTGCCTAAGGATCTTGCAAGGACTGTGATTTACAGGATGCAGTGACAAACTAAGCAGAGTTTCAGTAGTTTCCTAAACCCTTCCGCTAGTGTAAACTGGCACTGCCACCAAATAAGCACTCCTGCCTTCACACTTCCCATTCCCTCCCGTTAGCACATGCGTTCACACACTGCCTGAAGAATTGGATCAGCGTGACTCAGTTTAAGACACTGCCCTCCCAGCCCCTGTGTCAAGCTGGTGGAAAGGATGTTCATATTTTACATATACGCCAGTTCTCTGTGGATGGGTGGCAGGTGGCTGTGATGGCTCAACTGAACGAGTGACAACATCTTAAGGTTACTTTGAGATAAACTTTAGAAAGGAGCCTGGCATTACTCCTCCCAGAGAAGTGCACCTCAACGTAATTACCAAAACTGTGAGAAGATAAACTGCACCAATGAAACTCCCAAAAAAGCTCATTTTAGAATTTAACAAGGTTCAGAAAAATCTGACATAATCATCAGCTTCTGAAAAAGCCTTATGCAGGCCTACACTTTTATAGAGTGACCGTGAAATCCAACTGTTCCTCCCTTCTTGCCACAGTGGGTGCATTTATGTGCACATGTCTAAAGAAAGCGGAACCTAAGTAACTTCAGGGGTGTATGAGCAAATAGCTGAGGCAGGCCAAAACACCCTTTTGCCAGAAAGCTTTAAACGTATACTTCTTATTTAAGAGGCTACTATGAACTAGCCAGTGAGGATTCCTAATGGAGGACACCAAGGGAGAATAACTGATATGCTGACAAATCCTCATTTATACAGGAAAAAAAAACAAAAAACCACAATGGAAAGGTTCAGAGCCTCAATGCTCAGAAACAGAATATAAGACTGAAGCAGAATGCAGAAATAATGCTCCAAAAGATCCAGGAAAATAAGTTTTTTTCAGCCAGTAAACAATGTTTTTAAAGTCCCATAAATGATTCTTTCCTTGGAAACTTTCATTTGCAGTTAAACACACAAGAACACAGCAAGAAGGGACAGGTGATCACTCTCTTATGATTACTCCAAATAGCATCCAACTTAGCTATCTGTAATGACTGTTCTTACGACTGTCATAATTGATTTCACATTCCAACTGTGAAAGCTATTAAATGTGTGAATGATGATTTCATCTCTATAAGAACTTACAGAAAATTAAGGTTCACTAATGCACTACTATGTTACACTATCTTATTGAGTAAAACTGAAAATAAAAAACAGTCAATACAATATTTGGTTCTTATACCACCTGAGAATCCAATCCAAACCAATAATGAACCTGGGGGTACTGCTCTTACATACATTCAAATTATAAATAGAGGAATATAAAGTTATATTCCAYAACAGATACATTCCAACAGACAAGACAGCTCCAAAAGATTAAAAGGAATTAACATGGAAGTTCTCCCAGTTGTGTAAGGTCACACAAATGTCTTGGCCAACCGTCTACATTTCATTAGGCTGACACAGCTATGAGGCCCTGAAGGCCACAGGTGGACTGGGAAACAGCCTTTGACCTCCCACATACGTGGTATCAAGTCTCCCAACTAGGTCAAGCATCTGGATCTGGAGAAAACAGAAACACAGCTTTTTGCTTAAATCTTAGTTCTTCCGCTTACATTTTGCTTCTATGGCTCCATGTATACTGTAGCTGGATACAAATACCTCATTAACAACGTCTGTCTTGGGAGCTATATACAACTTAAAAAAAAAAAAAAAAAAAAAAAAAAAANAAAAAAAAAAAAAAGGAGAAATAAGAATGCAGAGACAGATTTTTCCTCTAAAATCCTGTAAAATGCAAACACTTAAGTGAGACTCCCAAATACTTGTATAAAAAGGCAACGTGCAATGATTCAGTTCTTACATAGAACAAGTCACCAAGGGATTCAGGCGCAGCAGCTCTGCATTTTCCTTGGGACACTATAAGCACTGGTCTCTGAAAACTTGCATAAGAGTAAGGAAAGAGAAAATAAAAGTAACTGTTTTATCAGGGAACGTACATTTTTCAAACCAGGACATTAATCACAAGATGTGATTAAAATCACACAATCACATTAATCATTAATCACACAAGATGTGATTAAAACACAAGGCAAGCAGTTGGATTAAGTGTAAATCACCCTCCTTAAATCATTTAGCTGCACAGATTCAAGTTCGACCTCGAAGCACTCAAGTTAGACTCTCCAAGGCAGTCAGGTTTTTATTCTCCCTACCTTTCTGTTTTACTGCAAGTCCTGGTTCAGCTTTCTCTTGCAGTTTAGCAACATTGTCCTCTGAAATCCTATCTGCCATGCTCTTCGTTTCCACGGTTCCTATAACAAAATGGTTTATAGTCAAATGAAACCAAAGATACAATAAAAATTTAAAATAAAAAGACATACTAAATACCTGTTACACTTCCTATTTCTTTAAGGGCTATCCTAGTTTAATAAACCATCCTGAATGTAAATAAATAACATTCAAAGTTCACAAAGACTTTTTACATGACCACTGATTGAACTCTTTATGTTACTGCAAACTAATGGCAACTTCTTCAATTCAGAAACKATTTACAGATATTGTTTATTAGCCTGATAGGTGGTGAAACAATACAATAAAGTCTAAGTATTGCTAAAATACACAATATTGGTTCTTTACTACTTGGAATGCATAATGCACTTCGGTTTGCTTCAAAGGCTTTAGCTTTAAACACATTTCATACTAAAGCCATTAAGAAATTTCAAGCAAGAAAAGCTGATTTCTGGTAGCTGAACTCCACAACTTGCTGGTAATGCCACAGAAGAGCCTAGTCCACAAATGCTGTTCACTTKTGATGCTACCTAAAACAGTTCTATTTTTGCAAAAAAATGAAAGACCACTTCATCTACCAATTATCTTAAATTAATTCCCCCAGTTACAATAGTATGATGTTGACAAAAGTGAAGTTACACACAGTGGAAGAAAGCTGAAATATTCAGGTATACATCTGATTTCTAAATTATCTGCCCAGGGAGAAGAGACATTCAGGGCGGAGGGATGCAAAGGAGAAACGATTCAGCACCATTTGTACATCATTCCTGAAAATATACCTGTGCATTGAATACACATGGTCAAGAAAAGTTAAACTATTCATACAGTTTGTCAAGATACGTACAGAATGGGTAGAATATTTAGCTTTAGTATTATCATTAAAAATATATATATACACATGCACACCCCCTTCACTTGGAGTAATATGTTCAGTTCTCACACTCCTCAAAACGCAGCAGAAGCAGAATAAATTCAGAAATAGGCAAGATTACAGATACAGAAAGAGCATGTGTGTTTAAAACAGAGGTACCCAAAGCACTGCCCAGGAACTGAACACAGCACTTCCAAATCTCCTTATCTGCAAACAAGTAACTGTAATGCAAAGGTAAAGAACAGATTCACAGGGCCCCTATCTACAGCCAGGACACCTCAGGTAATGTTTCCACCACCAGAACAAAACAGCAAACAGTTTTGATAGCACGGGAAAAGATTTACTAGATAGAGACCTGCCTAATGCTTGGGTTGAACACCACTTCCAGAACCAGCAACGGAACTACTGCATGCAGCATAAAGCTGAAGTTTTCAGGACATACAGATCAATAGCAGAGGATCTACTCCTCCACCCATGCCATGGGAAGCATACACAAAGATATATAGTCCATTGCAGCAGAAATACCGAGCTCTACTAGTTTAGGAGGAGATTAACATGCAGCAGAGAAAGGTCAACCAGCACTTTCATTCACCTGTGCTGACTAAGGCCAGGATGAGTTGACATTTGATAAAACTGAAACAAGCTTTTAAACATTCATCGCCAGCCTATACAGCAGTGCTACAGGTTACCCATAAGGTCTGGCACTTCGCAGAAAAGCCAAACCAAACGTGGAAAGTGAAGCACTTTACTTCATCATTTTCATTTAGAAACTAATGAAAGGAAAGCTATTCAGTGTCTGAAAGGAAAGCTATTCAGATCTCAATTAAAAGCAACTGCAAGTTTAAAAAAAATTACGTTCAATTTATCAATCAACTTTTAAATTAGCAAAAATGGTCTCTATTGCATGATACAAGTTTTGCTGCAAGGCATGTTGCAACTATAAAAGCAGTATTGCCTGAGTAGTAATAAATGTAAAATTAACTACACAAAAAAAAMCCCAAAACATTTGCTCCAATACAATCAGGAATTTGTTTGTAATAGAGGTGAGCAAATGTTGGTATAACTTGTTTTTATTACTAGGATAGCAAATATACCTGCTTTTGCTTAACTAGTCCTCCATTCACCACTTCAGTTTTATTTATTACAAGTTTAGTCATGACAGTTGCCCTTGTGTGTTCTCCTCTTGTGCATTTATTTATCTCCAGTTAATATTAGAAAATATAGAAAGCTCTGATCATCATCACCAGTAACTACAGAGACCAGTGTGCAACAGGCATCAGCGTAGCTCCAGAAGGTTTTTACTACCCTCTGGATGACTTACTGGAGCACCTCGGAGCCTTACTCACCTATTGCAGCTCTGCTGCGTTAGAACAAAAAGAGGGCTAATGCCCCAAAGAATTTATCACTTAAGTAAACTAAAATTTGAGTGTGCTGGCCTGCTGCATCATGAAAAGAGGAGTATTTTAAAATATTTACCTTAAAGCCAAAACACAGGATAAGTCATTAACCGTATTTCATTTATCAGAAAAAACGGATCCTGATTTTAAAGAAGGGATGATCCTATAAAATGGGGCATGTCTGGTCACTGTAGTTTAGTGCCAGTTCAGGCTATAAAACAAATATTCAAATCTTGGGAAATAAAAAAGTTATAGGATCAGCTAAGGATCACTAAGTAGTAAAATAAGACTACATTTAATGGAATCCAGACGGTATTTTTCATCTACAAAATTATTAAAACCTCACAGCACATTAAGTACATGAGATGTGACATAAAATTTTCAGTTTTCGAGCACCAACTTGAATTAAGCTCCTAAATCAACACACGTTCATATCCAAAGTGCCAGACCTTTCTCACAGTATTTAAGGAGCCTAAACATCCTTTTAATTTTTTCCCCAAGTCCTTTTGAAAACATGGCTATTGGTTGATATGAAAACACTACCCAAGCTCTGCTATAACTTCAGTATTTTGCCTCAGACACATGGAAACCTACTAAAACACAAACCCAAATTAAAAATGGATGCTTGCAAAGACACAGCAACACACAATCTCTTTACATAGATTAAAAATAGTGACGTTGGCAGATTAAGTGTATGAAGATCTTCATGCTTCATTTGTCTAAACAGTATGTCTTTAGCCAGAATTAGCTATTTAACAGGTATCAATTCACAGGTGTTATTGCATCTTCTGAACTGAGATGTTAAACTGATTTATGTACAGTGACTTCTTCATTAGAAATAAAATATCAGCTCCCAGGGCACAAAACCATTGAAAGAAAACTTGAATCAGAGTAAATAATCAGGTCACCAAAATAGGAGTAGGAGGGAAAAGGGCACTTAAATACAGACAGAAATTGCAGTTACACTGTCATTACATGAGCTCTGGTTAGCAGCCCGTTTTTTTCCTTACCTACGTGTTTCTCTAGGCTCTTCCTCTTGGCTTTCTTACTTAGTTCTGGCTAGCAGTACTAAGTTTAGATTCCTTTCTTCCTGATGTGAAATTATTAAGTACTTGGGATATTCTGAAGAGAATCTAGTTTCCATTTAGTATGCAAATACAATATTTAATACACTTACATACAAAAGCTGGTGACATAACCAATTGGAATGAAGCACCTTAACAGATGAAATAAAATTAATTTACTTATTTGTAAAGCCTGGCACAACTGTCTATTATACTCAGTTAAAACTATCTCAGGACTAAAATCTTCACTTAAGTCTTGTCTAAAGAGACAAAAAGAAATGACTAATGCAGGTGCAAGGCAGATGAGGAGGCATGTTTCTTGATGATTGTATCATTTGTTAAATAGCTCCAGTCAACAAAGACTCAGAAGAGGTTATCATCCAACGGCTGGTAGAATGGCCTGTAATCAATACAATTACAGTTTATATCAATCCACTTCCTAATGGGCAAGCATGGATACCACAGATCTATTATCACAAGTGACAGTCTTGACAGACTTAGCACCGAAGCAAGGATGAGATGCCTACAGAGTTACCTCCTTGTCTGCTGTCAAGACTAGCACAGCCAGGATTCAGTCTGGAGTCCTGGCACTGCACACCCATCAGGGGTGGTGGCCACAATGCTACTAGGGGCGACTCCTGGCTGGCACAAAGAGATGGGCCTTTTACAGATTCTCGTTTCCTGCTGATAATTCCTCGATAACAAATAAATAGCTGGCCTTCCTTCCCCAGCACTCTCAGCAGAAATGCCACAGGGCTTCGTTCCTTACACCTGGCTGAGCTACTGTGCAAGTTGACATGGGATAGGATTCAGTACTGATGATACCCAGATCACCTTCCCTGTTCCAACTCAAATCACAAGGTCCTGGCCTGACACCAGTCCAGGTGCAATACAGTCGACCACAGCTGTAATGACAGACATTGGAGAGAGTCAAAGATCTACAAACATGTGCCATTGTTTCAATACTCAGAGGAATCTTCTCCAGTCATCAAATGCCAGAGGTTCTGCTTAACACCTTATCTTCACCTGTTCTCCAGCTTACACTTGCAGTATTGTAAATGTCTCAAGCTATGGAAATCACTCGGAAAGGTTTGGTTAGTCTTGAATTCACCCAACCACCTTTTCACTGAAGAAACCCCAGAAAGTTTACACAAATGTGGATGGTTTGATGTACTGCTTATCAAACAAATACCCAGGGAAACTCCTTTTTGCACTGGCCAGTACTCAGTTAATCTTAGGGAACATGCCTTTTTGTTTTGTTTTGTTTTGTTGGTTGGGTTTTTTTGACAAATATGATCTTTTCATTTATAAACCCAAAATTTCTAAAGACCAAACACTAAGACTTCAGATCCTTGAGAAACAATTGAAAATTTCAGAAAATAAATGAAGTTTGGATTCCCTAGCCAAATTTAGGAAGAGTAGTCTTCCTAAATATTAGTAAGTGATGAAGTTACAAATTCAGGGTTCATGGCCATATGATTTATCCCTGAAGGAAAGCACACAAATCTTGCCTCACAAATGTCTTTCATCTTACTAAAACAACCTTAAACAACATATCTTAAGTCTTACTAAAACAAAAATACTGCTCTGCTGTAAACATGTGACTTCATGTAAAGGTAACGTGCGATAATTTTATCAACTCAGACATACTGTCCGCTAATCCTCAGTGATATTAAAAAAAAAGCCTCCTGAAGTTTTGGAAGGCATATTTGTCTGAACTTGCTAGATTATGAAGCAAAGAAACAGTTCTCGTGAAACTAATAGAAAAAGAAATAGTTGTAGACCAACTAAAAAAGCCCATTCAGGGAGAACACAATAAATATCAAGAGCAGGCTGAATTTAAATCTGCAACTGTGCATGAGGAATGCGAGCAAACTGAACAGAGTATCACTTTCTATGTATCAAATCCATGCAGAAAAATTGCCTATTGGATTCATAAATGCAGACTGGGAGTATAAAACAAGCATGGAAAATAATAAACATGCATATTTAAGTATTTATGCTATTCCTATTCAATAACCCTCCAGCATATTTAATAGAAATAATATCCTCCCTCTAGTTACCTTCTCCTCCAGGTCTGGCGCGTTGCCTTGATCCTTTTGTTGAAGGCTGTCTTGATATTCCTGCAGGACTTTCACTCTTTAAAAAAAAGAAAAGGCCCACAAATTTATATAATTGTATATAAAAAAAATACATATTTATATATAAAATTTACTTACATGTGTTGCTTTTTTATCTATATTTTTATTTTAATAAAAATTTTATTTATCTAAGTATTTTTATTATACATAAAAAAATATTCACTTACAAAACTGACCCACACATATAAGATTAAGAATATGTCAAGTCTATTTTCCTCACACTCTGCAAGTATTTTTCCTGGATACATGCTAGCTATTTTCTTTTAAATGAACCTATATGATTAGATTTCATTATTGTAAAGACAACTTCCAAATGTCAACTAAGAGTATCTAAGGCAGAACAATCTTGTGAAACCTGTAGAGCATCTGTAATGCCACTGCTGGTCTTGGGACACAATGCTCAGCTACCACTGAGCTACTGAAAGGAATAAGATGCTTACAGTCACCTATATGTTTCAGCTACATCAGATACACAGTCCCTCTTTAACCTTCTGGGAAATCTTTTAAATTTCATTCCAAAATAGAAGCAAAGACTAAAAAACTGTGCCACTAGACTTGCATAGTCCTTTACTCAAATGGCAACTTTCCTGGACAAAGACCCTGGACAAACTAAGAAATGAGTCCTGCCAGAAAGTCCAGCAAACAGGCAATGGATGATCTGAAGGTGCAACTGGTACAGGAAGGAGGATAAGAGTTCAAAAGTGGAAAAGATCAAACTGGAGAAAAATTCAGGACACTTCTGAGGACTCTGACCTTAGTCCAAAAGTGATTCAGAGGCCAGGAAATGAAAGCAGGCAAGCACACACAAGAATTATTTTGTTTTCTCTGGATATAGCTTGCACTGCCTGAAGTCAAGAACACCTGACTGACAATACTTTCTGCAAAGGCACTATGTTGCAGAGGGGCAGGTCCGTGAGAGCTGCCACTACTATAGGTAGGGTATACTACAGATTTACTACTACCTGAAGCACAGCCGGGGCCCAAATGCCTCCAGAGAAGGTGCAAGGTGTAAAGGAGGACTCCTGCCAGCCCAGCAAAACTCCTGGGCATGGGATCAGGGTGGGAAGGAGGCAGTCCCTTACACCAATCTTGGCTCGCAGAAGGGGCAGACTTCTGATTACATGTAGACTGGAGGATGGAGCCAGTGATGGGATCTGGCCCACTATGCACACATGCAGGGCTTCCCGCTTCTTACAGGACTGTACATACTAATAAACCAGTAGCTTCCAACAAGCCATTCATGCTTCTAGTAACTTTCCTGTCCTTTTACCTAACTCCCTGATTTCATTAGCAACATTTGCTGCAAGAGTCAGCTCCAACAGTTAGTTTAAGTCCTTTAGAAACTACATCTCCTTCACCTCCATGATTGTAATATAACGTGCATGCTCAGAATTTCAGGTATTCGATCAGCCAAAAGAAAGCCCTACATCCTATGCTTCGTAAAAATCTAGCCGAATGGACAGTACACGGTCCTGCTTTGACATAAACTAGTTTTCACTTGCACTATCTTCACTGGATTATTACAATTATTATTTGACCCACAACCAAAGCTACCAATACTTTTGTTTTGTTCTTTAGAAAATGCTGGCGTATTATAAAGAAAAACAGACAGAAGTCCAAAATGCATAGCTAATATTGAAGTGGTTAATCTTAATCTTAGTTCATCTTAATTACTACCATCTTTCACAATCACAACACTATGCAAGGAGCAAAAGTAAAGCTTACATACCATCAGAGTCTGGCTCTAAGGGCCCGCAGGCCACATCTGCTACACTCAAACTTCAGCACCTCTTGGGGTGATATAATTATTAGCACAGGTGGGGAAGGAGTTGAGAATAGGTGCTGAGGCTTCTGGAGGAGTGGATTATGTCATTTATTTATGTCAGGTAGTGACTACAAACACCGCTTAACATTTTTGTAGAGCCACATGTGCACACTGGCAACAGGTGCGAAGTAAAAGCTAAACTTTAATCACTATGGTAGCACACAAAAACRTAAATCCCACAATATTTATGATTTGAGTCTTTCCAAAGGGAGATAAAATAGGTCATTCTCCTTAAAAATTCATAGGCTCCAAGACTTTGAAAAGCAGTCACTGGAGCCATTAAAAAGAAATCTCACACTTCATCTCACACCATCCTGGAAAAAACATATTAAAGTGGAATCCTAGATGGATGTATGCTCACTTCCCAGTTTTGAGTAATTACGTTTCTATTTGGAGAGGATAGAGCAGCCTGCTGTAAACTGTCCAATCTGCTGCTTTGTCCTCATTATTAACCTTTAAATAGGCTGACTTTTACTTTAAGACATAAGAAAACAATGATTTCTAATGTTTCAGCAGGTCAAGAGGAAGAATATGCTTTGAAAAGACATCCTGCCAAACTGCTAATTCCTCCCCCTTTCCATGCAACAACCAACCTCTATCTTCATGAAGGGATGTCATGAACAGTTTCTATCAGTGACTTTTATACTGCTCTCATAACTAATTCTGTACATGCTTAACATACATCTCCTCTAGCCACGGCCACTCCATGCATCAACAGTCAAAGGCAGAAAAAACACTCCCACCCAAGCAAGGGAGGGGGACAACTCATTATATAAATAGGCCACTGGGATTTTCGCCCTCTCATTCATCAGATCCACCGATAGTTCACTAATAATAAACAAGAATTAAGTCTGTGAATAGGGATCTAACTCAATCACCCCCCCACAATGTTTTGGATGACGTCTCTTCTAATTAGATCCACAGTGCCAGGAGGTATATTTGCACATGTAGTGTAAATAGTATGTATATAAATATAGAATTTTTATATAAATAAAACTACATATACAAATACACTTTTTAATTTTGTGCAACAGACTGTTCCTCAGCAAATAAACACAGCTCATTTCTAATGCTTTTACTGCAAGCTATGTATCCCTCAAAGACTTTCTTTGCTCTTTCCCTCAAACTGTCTTTATTCCCAGTATTTATTCCTAAAACGGCTATCATTATTAACAGGCATAATTTATAAGTGTGCAACAGCAACAAGGAAAGATCTCTATTTGCTAAGGTCACTTTGACTGCTGTGGTGATAAAACTTATTAGGAAAATATCGATCAATTATCTTTTCCTCAAATGAAGGCTCGCAAGGTGGTGTTCTATTCATGTTAGCTTCTGCTAATTAAAACCTTTCAACTCAAAAAGAACTATTAGAAAAATCCTGCTTTTTAAAACGTAAATTTTAATGATTAATTTCTATTACATGAGCCAGTTATGAATAACTGACACCAAAAAGAGAGGGTCATTCACAGCAGCGGCACAAAAATATTTGAGCCATGTCCAGCAGATTTCCATGGAACRATTCTCTCTGCTGTTTCTAGGGCAGTTATGTCTTTTTTTTCATTCAGTAGTTGTTTCATTATTTAGTCGAGATGAGTTCCAACAGAAATAGAAGTTCATTAGATATGACTTAGAGGCTGATTCAAGTGACCAGTTCCAGAGCAATACAGTTTGTAGGGCAAAAATAAATTCATTCTAGAAGTGGCCAAAAGTGACAGGATATTACAAAAAGCTTTAGCCAAGAGTTTCGGCAGCCATCTGTAAAATGGAAGAGACTTTTCCAACATGTTTGGCCTTAGGGGTAAACGACATACCTGTTCTTAGTCATATAAGTCATACCTTTCATATAAACAGCACCATACGCTCAAAAGCTCTACAACCTCAATCACCTTTTGTCAAAAGGCAAAGTTATCTTTATTATCTAGAAGGTCAATCAGTCATGCTACGAAGCATCCATTTTAAACAAGACTTTTACCCACGATGGACTGAGAGCTAACAGAATACAATTTAACTCGCTCTGATCACAAACAGCGTGGTATGCAACAGCTAGCCTTGAAGCAACAAGTAGTCTTCTTCTGATTGCCATGTGTTAGCCAAATGTCTCTTCTTAATTCCTACTTATACTTACTTATACTTATTCTTTTAGTTCCAGAAAATTATAGATACTCATGTGATGACTATTACATGCTGGGTAACATACAGAGTTTCTTTAGTACCAGAAAGATACATTTTTTTTAAAAAAAAGAGTCAACCTGTCAAAATTCAAGTAGCATTTTAAAGCTGGCCTCTGATAATCAGCAGCAAGACAAATTAAGACTTGCATGAATACAGACAGAATCTTATTTAGACTGCTAATCTCACAGGAGCAAAGCCAGGAACTAAGCTTTAGGTGACAGCTTTGCTGTACATGTAGAATATGAAAAAAAAAAAAAAAAAAAAAATTAATTTGTTCTCTAAAGTAAATGCAGCATAGAAGCCATTCAGCCTGAAATTCCACAGACATCTCAAATAAAATAAAAGTTTGCACTTCCCCACTGCTTTTTCCCCCACTGTTTCCATGTTCTTATGCTGCCAAGCAGCGTGTCTGAAGAAAGGGCCTAATTCAAATACGGAAGAAGCAAGATGAAAATCAAGTAGAAGACAAATAGCTCATAACACCGTAAAGCCACGTAAGACTAGGCTTGGAAAGAAAGAGAAGCTGTGGCTAGGAGCATGAGGATAAAGAGAGCAGGACTAGGAGCCAGGGTAAGTGAGCACAACAGGAACAAACCAGAAAAGAAGAGGAGGTTAATCCCCAGGGCAGAAAAGAGTGGGTGACATGTTAGGTACTGGYGTATCAGCCATTGCTGGAGAGGGGCTGCTTCAAATTGTTTCACTTGTATTATATTTACGAAAAGCTAAAGACAGATGCTGAAGATTTATTAATTATGCAGCAGAGACTACAAACTATGATTCGATACTCTTCATGTGCGTAAAGACATAAACTGTTTCCCTTCTTTTTAATACACTTGTTTCACTGCCATGTGACTTAAATGGAGTTACAGTAGTTTAAATCAGGGTAAATCCCTGGAAATAAAAGCATTACCCTGCTGTGAAACTACTGTGAGGACAGGATGATCAACCCCAGTCCATTAGAATTAATTTCATGCTGGAATTTCCTCTAAATCACTTTGTGCAGCTATCTTAGCTCTCCAGCTCTAAAAATTCATTGGAAACATTTTCATTTCGTTCATCTCTTCCACAGTCTTAAGAAGATGACCATTTGTCATGCACTGGTCTAAAGTGTGTGTTTTCATCACCTAAAAACTAAGCAGCGTCTACTGTTACGCAAGCAAGTAGAGGAAAAGCATGTCATCGAGATTTAAGGTAATAAACCCACATGCCTTGGAATCACTCCCAAAAGCACTTAAGACGGGAAATGAAACTTTACTGCCCCAGTGTATTATTGTGGTGCCCAAGAGCACTACGATAGTTTGGGATGAGGCTCAGAATTTCCATTAGAGACCCAATTTGCAGGAAGTTTAACTTGGCCATGAACATTTGCTTCAGGCTAAAAACTATTTTATAAGCTCTCCCTCCAAGTGCCAATAATTTAAAAAGTTTGGTTGGATTTCAGTCAAAGGAATAGCTATAAATTTGTCATCTCATGTAGAAGACACGATGATGTCAGTGGCCCATAGACTCTCAACAGAGACTCCTGCTAGACTTGGGATCCTGCCTATTTTTTCCTAGCCTGAGCTGCTTTAGGTTAATTTATTGACGTCTCACTCTTTAAACATTTAGCCATATGGCTCCATAATTCCCCAGATTGCTTCAGGTCATCAAGAAGCAGCAGATGCAGACACAATGGTATCACAAGCAACAGCTACTGTTCAGAGGCAATCAGTGAGTTGCTATTCTGCCGTACCATCATCCAGCTGCAAAACACAGGCCCGGACACAACATTGGACTTATCTTCTTTCCAAAACAGTAACTTCTATTACAGTACAAAAAAAAAACCAAAACAAAAAAAAAAACAAACAAACAAAACCAAACCAAACCAAACCAAAACTAACAGCTTTCCAGGAAAGATTCAGAGGAATAAACAGAAAACTATGAATAAATAAATATTTTTTCTGAAGTACCCAACATATCAATATACAGAAGTAAAATCTGGAAAAATGAAGTAAACCGAGTAGACTTTTTTGTCCAAGCTCAGAGAAATTTAAAAAACAAACAAACAAAAAACCAGACAAGCATCTATTTTACAGCCCTAAAACTTGTCATCTACTTACCTTTCAATCCTACATTCCTTTCATGCAGACTCCCAAATCATTCTAAAATGCAACACTTCCAATATTCATCTTCCCAGGCCTTCTATACTACTAACCTCATTATCTGGCTGGCACTTGCTGTCTTTAGTGGGCCTCTGCGTTTTTCTAAGCATGGATTCCTCAGAATCTGCGGACTGAAAAGAAATTAATTGCTTTAGATTCAATGTGCTAAGAAGCGAGCTACTTACCTGAATAATGTGAAACAGGAAATGAGCACAGAGTAGAACTGAGCACATTACAACAGTATTCTTACCCATCTACCTGCCCTCTTTACTTTGCCTCTCGTGTGTAGGAGACTAACCAAACAAAATCGACAGTTAAACATTGTTCTTTCTGAGTAATATCAGGAAGGTAAGAATCCTGAAGGCCAGCAAACAGGTACTGACAGAAGTGTTTTCTCACATCTAACAAAATTAAACTACCCCTTAACAGAAGCACCTCTGATGTCCGTTAATCCTGAATTTCTACCATCAACCAGCATGCAACAGAACAGAAAAGGAGAATGGGAAATATTTAGAGGAGGAAGAGAGAAGATAAAAAGAACAACARAATGAAAGGCAATGAAGAGATGGCTCTCAAGGCAGTTTAGGACTTTACACTGAGAAGGTTTGAAGTACGGGGCAGCAGTGGATGTGTTCCTTCTCAAAGATGCAAYGTGATGTGCAGAGTCCACTGCAAACAGAGCACTCTTGCAAGAATCTAGACGGGCTTCCCAACAGTTCTTTCAAGAAAGAAAAAAAAATCAAGCTGGAAGCAAGCAGCTTAATCTAGAAAGCCGGAAAAAAAATACAGGTGTACAACTCCATCCTGTGTGTCCTGCTACAGAAGAAGTAAGCTCAAGAGAGGTATTAATGACTAGTTATGGTCCAAAGGAACTCTCTTCAGCCCCGTCTTCCCCAAAAGCTGGCTATGGCTGCAACAACAGCATGCATTACTGGGAAGACACATGAGGATATAAGTACACAGTTCCAACAGTCACTGCCACCCCTCTCTGCCAAACATAATGTAATGTGATCAGGAGAATTCAGACATGCAGAGTTCAGAAAAGAAACTACTTATTAGATGTTCAGGAAGCATAGTCAGATGAGTCTGACGGCCCAAGTCAAGATATATCATGACAAAGACATGAAGTTACACAYACGGCTTCAGTCACACTCTTACCAGATCAAATCCAACCACCAACACTTTCACTTCATGAGAGTAATTGCTGTTAAAGAAAGTACTTCATTGTTAAATGAGCAGAGAATACAAACATGCAAGGTCATTGTAACAAACATTCAGTCCCTACCACAGCATGCCAAAAGTTACTGTTCTCTGAAATAGGATTTCAATTACCTTTTTCTCTGCTTTATCCTTTCCATGTTCTCTTAAATGCTCCCCATCTTTTTCTCTGTCCCTTTGTCTATCCCTTTCCCGATCTTTTCCTCTCTCTCTGTCTTTCTCTCGTTCTCTGTCCCTAGCCTTATCTTTGTCTCTTCCTTTCAGTCTGTCCTTTTCTCTTCCTCCTTCATTTTTTTTCTCTCTTTCCTGTCCTTTAACATGCTCGAGATCATCTTCTCGTTCTATGTCTCCTTTTCCCTTGTTTTTTTCTGTTTCTCTTCCTTGCTTGGTTGTTCTGCTTTTGTTTCTTTCCCTTTCTTGTTTTTCTCCTTTCTTAAAGGTGTCTCTTTCAGGGTCTTTGTCCCTGTCTTCATTATCCTTCTGTTTATCGCTTTCCTTTTCTCTTTCTTCACTCTCTTTCAAATCTCCTTTGGGTTTTCTGTCTCTGCTTGAGCTTCTGTCTTTAATTTCAGTGTCTCCTCTACCCTTAAAAGAAAGTAAAAAATAAAAATTAATTCCCAATACACGGCAACTCTATCACGCAGTTACTTTCCACAGACAAAAATGCAAGCTGAAAAAAAAACAACCCAAAAACCATAAAGAGCAGTAGCCCCTGTGCCCCACGAAAGTTGCAAATGCCTACCTCTTTATCTCTATGGCTTTTTTGTTCTTCTGTTTTGGACTCTCTGCTTTCTTTATCTCGAGATTTAGAGGATGGAGGTTTCCCTTTAGCATCAGCTCTTTCCCCAGCTAAGATCCTTTTTACAGCAACATCACTGGACAGCTGCAAGGAATAGAAAAACATCATGGAAATGAGTCAATTATTTTATTAAATATCTCCTTTCTTCTTATCTTTGTAATCAACACAACTTGGGGTCTTTTGGGGGGGGGGGGGGGGGCGAGGTTTTAAATAAAGCTTTTATTTCTGCTCTTTTGGAAACATTCTTTCACAGGAGTAATAATGCTCTTTTATGTCAAACACCTCCTTGTAATTCTTGTAATAATTTGATTATATATGCCAGAGCTATATAAATATATGGTGCTTTTTAGGTATTATAGCACAATAGCAATTCTCATTGCAACAACCTAAGTATTTTTCAAAATGGTAAGGTAAATGACTGTCAAATCCTTATACCACGACTGCTAGATTGGTTAAACACTCTTAAAACCACACTATGTTGTATTTGCATCCACTTTTACATCACTCCACTTTCACCTAATACTTGCTCAATCACCAACAGTCACTAAAGAAAACTACATTAAGAATGACTTTCAATAAGCTGCAGTTACAGTGTTTAAAAAGCTTCTGCATCTAGTTCATTTGTTAAGATGACAAGCAATTATTAACTAGATCATTTAGACAGCAAGTTAACATCATGTTTTCATGTCCAAGTGGCAAAGAGTTTGGCTACATTAACAAAAAAAAAAAAAAGAAAAAAATCATCACGTTGCCGGGGAATTCTTCGTGAAACAGGAACAGCTTTTAGATCAGTAGAACTGATATTGCCCTGGGAGTTGACTCCTGATTCTCTGCTGGTTTGTAAATGCAAAACTATGAATTTTTGTGGGTTTTCACATTTGGACGCTAACTTCTGCATATTAGCAACACTTGCCTGAACTAAGTAACTCCAAGCAGTGTGCTCAACTCAGCACTAAAAGTATCAAGCTAGAGACTGAAGGAGATCTTTTTCCCGATGCACATCAAGCTTATGTTTCACAATAAAAGCCAAGGGGCTAATTATCTTAGCTCAAATGGGTGGATTATATCCTCTGGATATTAAATCTCATCACAACATTCTACAAAGCTGTTCCATCAAGCACATTTCCAAACTCATCCAGTCTCTGTGCATATGTTTATCAACTTCCCCCTTCCTGATCTCAAGCAATTCATAAGGAAGAAGCTCATAGCACTCAGCTAATTAAAACAAAATAACATAAATTTAAATGAGTAGATTATCAAACAAAGATAATCCAAACTAAACTTGCAGACAGCCTGTAAACACTGTAGTATTTCACAGTTAATTATACACAATTTCTTCACACTCATTAATTCAAGGGGTTTAGATAATACCTTTGTATTTCAAAAATCTCTGTAACACCTATAAGCAAAGGATCCCCATTACTTTTAATGCAACAATTATTTTAAGAATGCAACAATTATTTTAAGAACTGCCCCCGCAGTTATTTTTAACAGGTTATCAAATTTCTCTTTTGCTGCATTTCCATATTCAAAAAAGTTAAAAAAAAAACCAAAAAAAACCAAAAAAAAACCAAACACAAAAACCAAAAAAAAGCAGCACATTGGAAAAATTATTTTCATTACAGAATTAGAGATTTGACTGAAATTTTGAAGGAGATAAAGTCAAAGGTGGCAGCATCCAGTCATATAACTAATGTGTCTGCATCACAAAGTTTTCAAAGTTCTGAAGCTTCATATTGTTCTTCAAACCTAATAAATGTTATTAAATGACCAATGAATAAGGTGAAAAATAAAAAACAGTATACATTAAAAGCACTAAAATATCCAGAACGTATTTGAATGGGGACCTGGCTCAAACTCTGCTAAGGATCATACACCATCCATCTGTGTTATTAACATAAGTGGTGACCCAACGTGTATCTTGTGTAATTAAAAATAGCAGATAAGTGTCAATAAAGTCTGTTATGAATAAGCTCTGATAATATATCACTATGAGTATAAAATATCTATATAGTAATGTCATACTTTATTTAAGCAACACTTCCCAATTGCTTGAAGAAATTCATTGGTTTTTTCAGGTTCGTGTCCAGCCACAACACGCGCTGGTTTTACTGACAGTGGCTCTCCTGTTACCAWTACAACAGCATCAATTGCCTTCTGAAGGAAGCTGATTTTGGCATCTTTATCCTGGTAAAAAAAGCAATTCAGAAATAATACTGAGACTCCAAAATAATTCTGCATACCACCTGAAGACTAGAAAAACTCTGATGAGAGGAATAGTTGCAGAAAGCATCCATACAACAAGAGCAGCACATGGTTTGTAAGGTCAGGAAAGAGGGCTGCCCCTGATTTATAGTTAGCTATTTATTTCTGATTAAGAAATGACAGCTTTGATAATGGATGAACATTGAACTGGAATGAACAAAGTGAAGGTATAACTTAGTCTTTTTAATATGTTTATCATTTAGCTCCAGTGCATTTTATGACTGCTGTAAGACCCTTGGCACTATTTTCAAGTATTACATGTTAAAGAAGATAAAGTTTTGTTTAAGAAATGATTGCAAGTATTACCAAAAGAATCACTGAAGAGTTATAACAGTACTGTTACAGCAGATATTGCTCAGAAGGACAGTTCTTGCCCTGAATATTTTTCAGCACAGAAGTCAAAAAGTTATGGGACTTATATGAGTCCAAATTGAGGGACTTTCATGCTTGTACGCATACTTTACAAACCAGACTTAACAGTGAGTAAAGAAAACATACGAAAGATGGTGGGAAAGGGATACAGGCACATATTTTTATCTCCGCAATTACCAGATGTGTTTTAGTTTTATAATTATACTTTACAAACAACTTTCCCCAAGTGCCCTTCAGTAGAGATGATGGCTTTTGGTGATTATGCAAAATCATAAGAAAAAAATAAAGACAAAATAAACCAACCCCCACCAAGTAAAATTTTATTGGAGGGTTCCTGGCCCAGAGAATGAAATCATGGTGTGAAGTCTCTGCAGCTGCAGAATACTCAGGGAGAAAAAAAAAAAAAAAGGTTTTTATTAATAAAACATAATAAAATTCAAGGAATATTTACCAGGCCCCACACAGAAGTCTACTCACTCATCCTTTACAGTCATGAGCGGAGATAAAGAAAGTATTTTACTAGCCTGTTAAAAAGTAAACCCATGTGAGAAGAATTCTGTATGCATGTTTTAATAGGCATCAGTTCAAAAGAATATAAACTACAGCATTCAAACTGATAACTGAAAAGCGGACCACTGCCATTTCAGTTAATTCAGAAAAGGAGCAGTTGTAATTATCCAGTAAAACACCTGATTTTGCACTGCACTTACTGTCTGAGTTTCTCAGGTGCACAGATCCAGAATGACCTGGATCTAATTTGACAGATGTACTGATACAGAGGAAAGCAACAGAAGCCAGTATTTCCTCAGCTGAGCAAGGCCAACACTCTTTACAGGCCACCTGGTAGCACTATCCCTGTGGCACTGGAGCTTAATAGAGCTGTTCATGTGTTATCTCAAGTCCCAGAGCCACTCTCCATAAACAAGAACTGGGTTCTGCTGCAAGCACATGAACGATAGTTAAACGCGTGGGAAGACAGTCTCCAGAGTCAGGGTACTTCCCGTCTTTGACTCTTCCAAAAGGATTAAAACAAACAACTGCCACACAGCTGGGATTTTCAGATTGTCTCCATTAACATCAGGAGCACTTCACCCTCACCAATGCTCCCTGCATTCAAAAATAAAAAAGGAAAGGAAGGAAATACTGCAACCTTATATTAAAATAGTTGCCCATCCTTCCAAGGACATATGCAATCTATTAATTTAGGGAAGGAGACAGGACACTATTCTAAACCAAACAAGTTTTCAAATAGAGATCCAAAATTTTCTCCTACATCCTCGTCATTTTCAGCAGTTACATTATCAGTGTGTTCTGTCCATATAAGAAATCTTCAAGAACCCAATGAGAAATCTATGGCTCCTACCTGCATCAGTAAATAAAGTTTTATCAAAATAGAAATAAACATCTGAAACAGTGCTGAGAGCTTAAGAAAATATTTTTTATTGGGTAGCTTTCAAACAAAGGTATCTCCATTATTCCAAGTGGTAAGACTTTTTATATATATATAATATATATATATAAAAAAAGACTTTTTTTTTGGTATATATATATAAAGCTGATGTGGAAGATTAAAAGAGCAAGCCTGATGTCCAATCTTTCCATTTATAAGAGAACAACTTTTTACTAGACCGAACAAGACGAACCTTTCTGATAAACACACAGACAGCAATACCGTCCAATGTAGCTGTCCTCACACTATACATTTCCCTTATCAATCAAGCTTCCATTGATTGCTTTGACTGTACACCCCTGTAAAAAACTAGAACTCAGTCAGGTCCACATGCATGCTCTGCAGGGCAGATATGGCTCATGGGATGCTTCCAGCCTGCCTCCCACCTCTTTCTACACAGGAGGAGGGGACCAGCTATCCATGCAATACGTGTTATCCCAACAGTGGAGACATAAAAGGTAGCACAGAAGAAACGGTGGGTATTTTAGGACCCCACTGCTATGTCCAGGTGGGAGAGGGGAGTTGAAACTAGAAACGAAGACAGTTGCTGCATGTATGTGTGCATGATGCTGCGTAGCATGTAAGGGGATGTCCAGACCAGGAGCCAGCCCCAGCCGCTACACAGGCTGGACCATGAGCTTTGGGCTTTCCTAATTTCAGTCTATGCACCTGGTGATCGGCAACAGCACAGCACAGCCAGCTTGCAAAGAGAAACTGTCAATTTTTCCCAGCCCACAGCAGGAAGACTGTGGACTACAGCACTGAGACTATCTCACAGTGGGTACAAACCTCTTCTTTTTTCTGAAAACATCCTGCCCGTTCCAAGTCTGTGCGTCTACTGCCAGATCATCGCACCAGATGAGTATCACCCCCTAGAGTTACATAAAGCAGATCACCCACGCATAGAAATATATACAGCTATTCACAACATGGACTCTGGCTGCTGCTCTCAGACTCTAGCTCTCTGTGGGTAGTTCTGGTCTCTGCACAAAGATTACTCTCCTCGTTTTCTACAACTCCAACAAAAATCACAGTAAGAAAGCATCCTGTGACAGCCAAGTCTCTCCTGACCAGTGTCTTGAAAAGAGGAACACAAGCTAAAGGCATTTTTCCCCACATTACAGCATTCATGGACTGTGAAAGAAATTCTCAGAGAGGTACTCAAGACTAGTGCAACTTCACAGCTATCACATGTAGGTGCAAACAAAGACCTACTCAGGAGTTGCTAGGAAATCTGCTTTTTCGATCCACAAATAAAATGCACGGTCCTCTCCAAAGAAGAGGCAGCATGTGCTAAGCTGCTCTTCGTCATAGAAACTATTGACAAGCTTCAACAAGGACAGCACCAACAAAAACAACAATCCATTGTAAAACTAATTTACATTTTAGTTATCCCAAGAACAGTAAGAACAGTCACAGAAATAAACATATCAAGTCAGTAACTGAAGTCAACATCAGCTCAGCAAAGAGGCAGACAATAGAAGAGCAGCAAACAGAGACTAAAGTCTCCCTTGTACTTAAGAAAAGCATTTTTCAGTAATAACATTAACCTCCTCTTTCAGTAATTAGCCACTTGTATACTGTAATAAACCTATTGTGGAATGCATATACTAGAAGAATACCTTGGCAAGTCCTGGGATATTAAGCAAGAATATTTACTGTATATATGTATACAGTATGTATATATGCATGTGTATATACACACACATATATAAAGCAATAAATGTAAAACCATACATTCCATTGAGAGACCACAAGACTCTTTAAAAAGCTGAGTATGGATTTCTAGTGTTTGTGATTTATTATCAGTGCCCAACTACTTCAAGGCAATCTTGCTACATAATGATTCTTTTCATCTGTAACACAACAGTATTTTGGAAACCTAGACCTGGTCGTAGATTAACACTCACTGTTTTGAGATCTTTACAGAAACAGTTCTTTACACACAACAGCTTGTTTGTGTTGTGTCGCATCCACAAATGCAATCTATAGGTGTTCACCCCATGCATAATATAACCAACAGGCAATAGCTTTTACAGTTTCTTCACAAAACTAAAAACAGGTCCTTGACGTTGAACGCAGAAAAGACCAAAAGTACCTTGTGGCAAGTTTCAAGGAATACTTATATTACAGCTAAATAAATGAGGAAGTTTCACACCCACCTTAACGTTATCTGATTTCAATTCAAAATCCGTGTAAAGTCCTTTCATAAAACCTGTTGCTCTAATTACCTTCAAAGCAGAAGAAAAAGAGTAAGTTAAGAACACTTGAAGGCCTCTGTTCAATAAAGCTTGCGTGGCAATAGGAAATATATTGGCCTTATTTACTTTCAGAGATGATACCTCGTTTAGAACTATTTCTAGAGCAGGTTCAGAGATCTGCTGTGTCTCTGAACATGCTCTCGAACAACAAGACTTAATCCTTGCTTACGGCTCAGGCCTCCCTTCCTATTTAATTCCATCTTTAACCCTGATGGTTGGTGAATCTGGGAGATTCACAACGTAGACACCAGCACATGCATTTTAAACGCGGCCCTGCATTATTCCCTTATTGACTTCTTTACATGTGACTATATATAAAAGCAGCAGCTCRGTGAATATAAAAATTGAGACTTTTTTTTTTAAATGGGAGGTGGAAAAACAACCTACTAGTAGGTTTCATGAAAGGTCAAATCCATACCAGCCTGAGGGAAGGAGTCAGACACCTCGTCTGGTCTTAACCACCACCAGCCACCCTAAAACCCCTGAGATTTACTGACCACCCTAAAAGCCCCGAGATTCACTTGCTACTCCGAGCTAACCCCCTCCACCACCCAGCCCTGCGCAGGCCCCGGGGCCCCGGAAAGGTGACGGGGTCCCCCCTCCCGGGCGAGGGAGCGCTCAGGACCCCCGGTGTCCACCCCGGTATTGCCCCCCCACAGCCCCGCGCCTGGGGGACCCCCCTCTCCCCCCCGCCCCAGGGCAGCCACACCCCCGCCCGCCAGGGGGCGGCCGAGCCCGCAGTCAGGCCCTGTTGCCTAGCAACAGCGGAGCGGGCCCGCAGGCCGGTTCCCGGCCCACCTCGGTGATCACGTCGTGCAGGTAGCGGAAGGGCGGCTTACTCAGCAGCCGGTCCGTCAGCGGCGGCTTGCGGATCACTCGGCCCAAGGACTCCTGCGTCCGCCGCACCACCGCCTCGTTCATAGCGGCGGCGGGACTGCGCCGCCGCCGCTACCGCCACCGGCGACTCCGAGCATTCCCGGCCTGCCCCGCGGCGCAGGGCGCCTCACTGCGCAAGCGCAGGGCCGGGGTAGGCGGTTGCTAGGCACAACGCGGCCCTAGCAACCGGCCCGGCGGCCGGGTTAGGCCCTGTCCTCCCCCTCCCTGGACCTGAGGGAAGAGTCCATGGAATCAGCCCCAGAGCCTCTTGTCCCACAGAACTAGTCACACCCCAGCCCTTTGTTTGAATAATCAGCAGATAAAAAGTGCTCAGAAACTTGCAATTGTATCTTTTGGGGTTGGTTTTTTTTTTATTTTTCTTGAAATAAAGAAGTAGAAAGTAAGAGTGACAGATGGGGGAGAAGGACCCAACGTCAGGATTGCCCGATTCCGTGTCACACTCCCTAGCAAAGCCAGGCCACGGCCATTAAAGAACAGCACAGGATCCCCAGCACCATCCTCGTCTCGTGCAGGCCCATTCCCACCAGGCAGCGTACTACACCCTCCCTGCAACCTGCTTCGTTCTTGCCCCATCACAGCCCTCATCGACAAGCAAAAACCTGGCTGTCCCCCAGCCTCCACGTCACTGCCAATCTCCCTGACCAGGTTTGGGAACCTGAGAAAGAAAATACTGCTTTTCTGCTTGGCCAGTCATGACCATTAATGGTTGAAAGCTGAACTTCAACAAGGCTGCAAGGGGGCTGTCCTGCCGTGCTTGAATTTACAGCTCCAACTCGCCTGCCTTGCTAAACAACCTTAGAGGAATGAATCAGATTTAGGAACAACAAGAGACATGTTACAAAGCGCATTTATCTGGTATTAATTCAGGCAAGGAAAGAGGTTATTTTTTCCGCAGAGGAAGGGAAGCGGACGGCTTCCACGCTGACAGGGTAATTACACCTGGGCTCCTGAGAGCAGGTGGCTGCAGGGAAGCGATTTCTGCCTTCCCCCAGCCCAACACACTGGTGGGTTGATGAGGTTCCCAGACAGGCTATGACTACAGGATCTGATAAGCCTGGGAAGAAGAGGAGGCGTTGACAGCTTCTACATCCAAGGGCATCGGAAGAGGTCTCAGAGGAAGCCAGAAGAGTGGGAAGAAGCTGCTCTGGGGAAGAGGGTTGTTTATTTTGGAATCATGTGGTTTATCTGGATTTCTGCCACTGGCTCTCCATGAAGCATCTGAGATGCCTGAGAAGGAATCTCAGGGGTTTTGTTAAATTTGACCTTTGACATGCACATTTTGCTGAAGGGGTAGTACCCCGAGGAAGCACAGCTCAATTTAACTGAAGAACCAAAAGCTAGCAACCCACAAAGTCTCCACAAATCCCTGTGGATCTAAAGGGAGGCATTGGAATTGAAAGAAGACCATAAAACAGATAGCTTTAAGTTTAGTCTGGAGACCTAGTCTTTTTGAGGACCTTGGACTAGAATTGTTCACAGACGTTGGGCAAGCTGAGACTAATCCTGCTGAAGWTGTCAGTAGGAAATTCAGCTGACCACACAGCATCAGGAAGAGACAAAGGAGCGTACCAAATAGATCAAGAGAAGATTCACAGATCTCTGACATGTGCCAAAAGCCATCCTAACACCAAAAGTGTGGCAGAGAATCTTAGTGTTTTGAGCACTTCACCACCATCGCAAGCAGGAGTAGACGTCAATGCACGCTGCCTTTTCCTCCAAGGTTTGCCTCCTCCCAGAGGAAGGGACTCTGACCTTTCCAGCCATTAGTTTGACTTAATACAGCAGAACTTCTTTGCAGAAATAGGCTGGAAAGCAGCAAGACAGCACCATGGTACATATTGCTGGCCAAATATTCAAGGCCCAGCAGCAGGAATGTAAACCTCCCTACCTCTGTTTCTTTTTGCATGCCACAAACAGCAGGATACTATCTCCAGTCTCAAATAACCTTATGAACTCAGTAGCTTAGGCGGACACATATATATATGCAGTTTCCAACCCCTATCAGCTGAGCTACCAAATGCTGCTGTAAAATACAGATGCACCTTGAAAACAGAAAGCACCTGCTGTCTGTCTCAGTCAAAGACATGTCTAGTTCAGACCTGAGGATACCGGTATCAGGACACCAGTAACATGGAAGGACATACAGACTGCATTATCTTAGAACAAGATTTTTGTTGCTGACTATGATAAACATTAGCAGGTTTTCATGCTTCACTGGGTTTTTCAGTTTTAAGACTTTTTGAAAAGGTAATGGGAAACCAAACAGTTTGTAATTGTGCAGAATTCTAAACCAAGTGGGACTTCTCCAAAGATCTCCATGGTATAGGATTTGGGAAATTTACATTAAAATCAGTTCCTCAGGCAGAAATAAACATTCACACAGTACCCCTTACCCTAACATCAAGAACAGCAACCAAACCAAGTCCACAGAAAGAGCCTGAGACATAGAAACAATGGCATTTGCTTGGGAGACAGCCTTCYGCTCTCAACGTGCTCTTGAACTCTCTAATGCCCTCTCCTCCTTTAAACAGCTGCGGGTTTGTTTGCCTTTTAAATTACTACCACCCCTTAAAAGCCATATCTTGCCTTTTCAGCTGCTAGTCAATGTGGAATTTGGAATTTTGTCCAGCAGTCCCACACATTTTGGATTATTATCAACCGCCAAAATTACTCCCAGCCCATCAGGTAAACATATCATACATATTTTACATATAAAAATGTATAGTTCAAATCACTGTGAAGGCAGTATGCTTTTGAAGATCAGCAGGAAACTGGTGAAACACAAACTACTGTGGTCCTGTACATCTTTGCTCCTAGATGATTTGAAGTAATTGTATTTTGATGCTGCACAGGCCTGAAATATTTGGTTGGCAGGTTCTGCAAGATGCCTTGAAAAACGTAGATTTAAAATAGCCTATAGCTCCCATAGAGTTCTGTAGAAGTCCATACTGTCTGCATCTCTGGATATGCTTTATTCTGTGAAGGATCTGTCTCCTGTCCTATTGCCACCAACTCCAGAACTGATACCAGCTTTGCCACACAGCATCTCCACATGAGAAGTGTGGTCGCCAAAGTTACAAAACTTCAAGGAGTGTGTACTGCACTCCCTGAGAGCAGCTTATATTCTTTTACAAGAAGGCCTATTTACATATATTTACTATTTACTGTAAATATGGTCTCTGGCTTCCAAAATTATTCAGAAAATTGGTATCCAGTCTAAAGTCTTGAGCTAGATTCGCCTGACAATGGCAAGAGTTTGCTTGCCAGACCTCCCCTTACCATGGGCCTCATCTATACACCCACTTAGGTTAGGAATGGTCATGCTCCACCAGCAGCCCAGGCTTATCTGACAAATACACTCAGACAAATGAATCTACACTCTGTGCTACACTGGCAATTTTTTAACCTTGACATGGAAAACTAAGGGTTGTGACCGTGCCCTCTCTTCCCTGCTGCTTTAATAGCACAACTCCATGCAGTGGAAAACTAACCACTTCCACTTGACATGGACATACCAGAGACACTTGGATGTGGCATCATCTTGTGAACGTTCCAGAAAGCAGGCTCCAAGGATGGGACTTCACAGTGAGCAGAGCTCCCACCTGGGACCACTTACGCAGTTCCCTTGTCCTAAAAGGTAATTGCATGAGCCCAACACCTGCAATATGGAAAACAGTGAGATTTTCCATGTGTTCTGTGTCATATTAATTAGCTGTCCTCCCACCAGTAAGCCATGAAGAAATTGGTGACTATAGCTCTGCGGCTAATGRTTTCTCATTTTCATTTACTATTTAATTCTAATTGCAAGACAAGTCAATGATGGGGGACCTACACAGTTTACAAAGGAGAATGAAGCTGGCATTCGACACCAAGGGCGTTCCCCATTGCTGGCTCTGCATTGCTAAGCCAGCACTTGCAATAGGAAAAGTCATTTTATCCCATGAAACTTTGGACTTGCAGATTGCAAAATCCAGGTTCAGACACCAGTTGCTTGAACCTACCCCTCTCCTTTCCCCTGTATGCTGGATAGAGATCTCCAGGGCACATTCCCTCTTCTCCAAGGCAGCTGGGTTCCATCTCACCAGTGCAACACGCTGACAGATGCTAGTGACTGCTTGGCTCCAATCTGGTACTATAACGAAGTGGGCAGACATTTTAAAGTGCTCAGCATCTCTTGTGAAAGTGTGAAAGTGACTTCACGCTTCAAAACACACTTCAAAATCTGAACCACGCCCAACAGGATAAAGTCTATGGCAGAGGGAACTTCTTTGTACCAGCCTACCTGATGACAAGTAATACACAGTCGTAGGCACCTTCTACACCATTTTAGTTTTTTGAATACAGGATGAATCTCAGCAAACCTTTTTTCTGCCAGCTGAGGTCCTGCCCTCTTACATACCTCTTTTGGGGCTTGGCATGGCCCCTGGTATTTGTTTCATTTCCTTGCTGCTTGCCATGAGTCGTATTTGTAGGAATTCCAGCTCTGCGGAGGCTCTGTTGCCCTACCTCTGCCATCCAGCAACAACCCAGCTTGCAAGATGTCTCCCAGAGCTATGGACGCAGCTCGCTGGCTGATCCTGCCTGGATCAGGGTGAAGYGGGCTTGCTGTGACACTCCAGGTCTGGATACTGCCTCTTCACTCTGCGAGTGAACTGGAGATAGATGAAAACCACTGGTGATGTATGAGAACATATATATATGACCCTCCACACCTGGGACACGGTTCACTGACTCAGCGAGAAGGTATGAGGTGAGAACAGAGGAAAGGAAAGAAAGGGTCTCTCCTTTCCCATGAGTTGTGCTGGCTCCAACCCCTCCTTCTGCACTGAGGACTCCAAAGATGAAGATGCCTCCGTTCTGCGAGTGCAGCCATTGCCAGCCTCAAGGTCTAGCTGGGAAACAGCCCAGGGCTGTTGTCCCTTGTCGTTCAGGCAACAGAAGCAAGCACTGAAGTTGAAAGTCCAAGTCCTGCTGGACCTTAAATACAAACAAATGCTTTTTCTTCAAAAAGTGCCAAGGAAAGGCATTCACACAAAAKAGCATTAGAACAAGCATTCCTCTGGTTGAGTAACCAAGCATTGGAAGCACAGGGGACACTATTTCCAGGTCTTCTAAAACTCTACCGTGACCTCCTGAGCCCATATGATACACTAAAGCCCACCCTATGGGACACCAGAGGGAAGTCCTCACAAGGACCCCTTCTCTTACTCAGCACAACAGAGCAAATGGAAACAAAGACCACAATATGACTGTGTACAGAAGCAGAGCTAGGATTTCCTAACAGGCCAGTGGTTGGTTCCACAATGGAAATTATGGTCTTTTTCACTTGATACAGCAGAAGCTTTCCATGGAAAGTTGGTGTTTAAATTTCCTTAAAATTTATGACGGGAGAAGACCATCTCTCTAGGCTGCGACACAAGTCCTGTTTATCCCATAGAGTTATACCTCTTATCCTTGCATGGGCCTCTCATTATGCTGCTGTTCCCTGGTACTGTGACATGGTTCAG
Source organism: Phoebastria nigripes (assembly GCA_035582835.1). Classification (NCBI taxonomy): domain Eukaryota; kingdom Metazoa; phylum Chordata; class Aves; order Procellariiformes; family Diomedeidae; genus Phoebastria; species Phoebastria nigripes. The sequence continues at coordinate 5,749,934 of JAYKAV010003377.1, read as the reverse complement.
TTCATACCACATTGTTTACATTGTGATTTCTTATTTTCTTTTTTTTTTTTTTT
>JAYKAV010003377.1:5707925-5749856 GCA_035582835.1 Phoebastria nigripes | reverse complement strand
CCTTACAGAAATGTGCTAAACCTCTTCTAAGCACCATGAATTCTGCACCACTCTTGGCGTGGAGGGTGTCAAGAGAGGTGCATGCATCTCCTCTGTATCTCTCAGTTTGACTCTGGGAGACTTTTACTGTACCTGGAGACCCACAGTCCACCCCTAAGGAGCTAGGTGCGTCTAGCATAAACTCTGCACGAATGCTTTCATAAATCAATATACCTCGATTAAAAACATGCATGTTGCTGGGCTGATTGAAGAAAGCTTTTGTAAAAAGGTTGTTCTGCACCTTGGCGGGAGCAGGATATCCTGGAATTTCAGCTGACGTCCATACCCAGCTATTGTGCAAATACAGAGGTATAAAGAGACCTTGCCTTACCTGGGCCAAAGGGGAGAGGCTGCAGCAAGGACACCCCTGTCGAGGCATCAGCAGGAGCTGCCAGGTGAGAGACCGGTTCCAAGAAAATGGCTCTTTATGAGACTGTCTTGTCTCTGAGGAGGACAGGGCATTTCTTTTCTGCCAGTGTACCTGCTCTTTGTGGCTGGGCTTTTGCTAGATGTGGTCGCTGGTTATTATACCACTGAACTGTACCCAAGTGAGGAGGGCTGCTTGGCCAGAACAACTACCATGCATAGAGATCTCATGTGATGAAAGGGGCTGCTGACGGGACAGAGGGTACCTTGCTGCCCCATAGCTATTTCAGCCTGCGTTTTCCAAGTCACCCACCAGGCTCCAAGTGCATTCAGGCCTTCAGATAGAGATGGCCTGATCTGCATTGCTTCTCTGCCATCTTATCTCCCATCAAACCTAACTGGAGCTCTGCCTGATCCATGCTTGGATGAAAATATAGACCACTTCATAGTGGATTGAGCAGCTTATCTCTGTATCTCAATGAATGGTAGGAAACACGAACAAATGTTGGAATTCAGCTGCAAGGCAAGCTATGGAGATAAGTGCAGACAGATACAGCTGTTTTTTCTTGATGAGATCAACCAGTGAGACAAACTCTCAGAGTCACTCCAGAGGCTCCCCAAGCTTCTGCTCAAGTGTTGACCTTGAAGTCAGCCCACTTTTAACAGGGAGATGAATGTTTCAAGGGCCTCTCTTTTCTTTGCCTGAAGCTTTTGGGTATTTATCAAGTTCTGCCTGCCTGAGTTGATCTTTTCTCTCTCAGTCGTTGCCAGCCAGAAGCATGCGCACCTTTCCGTTACTTTGTTCCCTCCTCCTCTGCAATGGTGTGATGATGTCTGCGCAGAAAAAGATCCAGAAGCTCCCTGATGATGAGGAAGAAAGCCCTGCTCAGATACGGACCCCACAGACTCTCTCTCGAGGTGAGTGAATGGGATGCTTAAGGCAGTCCTGAAGCACCTGTATTTCCCTCTGTCACAGTGACTGGTGTGCGCCTCCAGACATATATCCAGGCAGGCAAATGTCTGAGAGCAGCGGCTGGGAGATTTCCCCACTGCGTTCCTATTGAGAAGCAGAAGCCCAAACCTACCTTTCACAGGTGCCATTTCCACTGTGGCCAAGAGCACTGGTGCGTTCAGCAGGGAAGAAGTCCTCACGCCCTGTGCTTGGGAACAGGTACAGGTGCTTTGCTCCCAACCTGGGCTGGGGATGGAGCCAAGAGCCAGGCTGTTACACTGGCTGCTGATCAGCTGCTGGATCAGCTTTGCAGAGGCTGAGCTTAATAGGCAGCCCCACCAGCAGCCCCTACCCCTACAAAGGCATGCTCTGTACGCAGGAGACCATAGTCACACAGCCAAGCTGCAGCCAGCTCAAYACCTCTGCTGTCCACTTTCCTGCCAGCATCGTAGGTCAGGCATGGGCAGCAGGTACCTCCTCTTCCTCCCTGGGGCCTCCTTTGGGTGATGCAGGACATGAGCAGGGTGCTGTAGCCATTGGAAGGGGCTCCAGACTCAGGTCCAAGCTTTGCTGCATCAAGTAAGATTCAGGCACTTCACGCCAAAAACATTCTTGCGTCCCTACCCTCCCYAGCCCCCAGCCTGTCGAGCAATCCTTTATTGCAGGAAGCCACATGCAAGCAGCAAGCCTCGTTTGGCTCTTTGGGAGGGCAGACAAGTTCCGGGAGGAACTCTGGGCTCCAGCTTTCGAGTGGCTGGAGTGTCTGTAATCCTAATCCACCACCTGAGCCCTAGCAAGGCTGGGGTTTCACCCCCCTTCCCTATCATCTGTTTCCTTGCACCTTTCTGCTTRGGGCTCTCCTGGTACCCACAAATACCTTGAGGGTCTGGACACCCTGAGGGAAGGTGCCTAGTTTGTACCACCCGATTACACGTGTGGCTGCAGCTCCCCATTCAGCAGAACATCCTCATCCATACTGACAGGAAAATTAACTAAGGGTGCTCTCAACAGGCTGGGGAGATGACATTGAATGGGTGCAGACATATGAAGAAGGTTTAGCACGATCAAAACACAGGTAATCCTCAATTCTTGTTATGCCAGTTCATATGTTTAACTGCACAGAACAAAGCTATGCTCTAACATGATGCCTTGTATCTTGCAAGCAAGATACAAGTTGTATTTTGCTGCATGGTATGGAGGCTGAACAAGATTTTGGTGAGAGCTCACCTTTTGGGAGATGAGCAAACACCCTTGCAGTGCCTCCAATGTAGCCTTCTCAGTGATACGCCCCTCTGTATGTGACTGTGTCCACCACACCTCCCTGCTAGCCCGGTTGCTATTGCTCCTCGCAATGTAAATATATCCCTGGAATGGCTTAACTCTTTGCAAGTGCTGTCTGTAAAAGGTCTTGAATTGCCACCCCACTCCTTTCCTGCAATGTCGTTTCAGCAAGAAGCCACTGATGGTTATTCACCACTTGGAAGAGTGTCCTTACAGCCAAGGTGAGCAAAGCAAACCCTTCCAAACAACCTGGAGGATCCAAATCTGTCAAAAGCAAAATTCTTTACAAAGCATTTGAGCACTTGGTGTGAAGCCTTGCCAGCACATGCAGGGAAAGGTGGAGAGACAGTAAATCCACTGGGGACCCTTGAGAAGAGTTGGGGAATAAAACAGTTGTAAAGTTTTTCTGGGCAGTAATGTGCTCGGGGACAAAACTTCCATGGCAGACGCACATGGCTATGAAGCAGGCAGGTGGACACCAAGCTTTCCTCCTTTATCCTCTTCCCCACCCCTGATCTGCCAATTCTCCTTCCTGCCAACTCCCAACTCCAGTCCTAGGCCCCAGCAAGCATGGAAATCATCAGCTCATGTGATTAAGGCTTGGGGAAGTTGTATCCCCCCAGAAAGAAGCCCTGAAAGTAGACTCTGTCAAGCCAGCGAGGTTAGGCATCGCACCACCTCCATTGCATTGTTTTATACCATGGCTTTGAAGTTATGGGTATCCTGCAAGCAGGGAGAGTCAAACACTGAGAAAATTATCTTTATAGCCTCATATTCACCAATTCACAGGGACTGCAACATGCCTTTGGTGGTGTATTTTCATCTGCAGACAAGAACCTTAGAAGTCCAACAGTTTACAGCATTGGAAAGCTCAAATCATCTTCTGGCCTGCAAGAACATCTGCTACCATCTGTTTTATACACTTTCCTCTTACTCTTACGAGACCTCCTGCCAAAGAGTGTCAGACCACTCATTATCACTTGATAACCTCCTAGGTTATCGAGAGCAAAGCGAGGTTTGTCAGGGCAGTCTAGCCCCACCATTTCTCATGAAACTTCTGTATTTGTTCCCCCAAATGCATACAGCATAAATTGTGCAGACGACTCCTACACTCTGTAGTGCAGGGCCACAGATGGCCGAATAAAGCCAAGCCGTACGCATTCATGACCTGTTCGGCCACTGGGAAGGAAATATGTACACCAGCATTTCAGTTTCTCAAGGACTAAATATCTTTTGCATTTCACTTTATGAGAACCAAGTCCTCCAAACTTTGTGTGACATGCACATCAGAAAGTAGTGCCGGTCATTTACTGGTGCATTTGGAATCAATATAAGATGATGCAAAACCATGAAAAGCAGTGATCCAGAATTCTTTTTTTCCACACAAATAATGCATTTCTCTTCTTTTTTTTTTAGCTTTAAGGAAAGCATTTGCTTCTAGCCCAGAGATCCAGCAAATGGCTCAGGATGACTTTATCATGCTCAATCTGGTGGTAAGTTTGAATTTTAAAATCTTAACCAAAATGTTTACTGGGGAGTGGAATAAGCCATATTAAAAGCAGAAATAGATTCACTTTGCACATCTTTGAAGTTGTATTTGAAATTCTCTTTTTTCTCCCACTTCTCTGGGGATATACAACAGGATTTGCAAAACACCAACACAGTTCCTCCTTGGAGAGGGGACAGGGAGACACTTCCATACACATACTTATTCGTATGGGAATACCATTTTGTATTCTCCAAAAACAGGTCATATTCTGATACAAGGATAAAAAAAGGAAAAAATACCCAGTCATCAGGCTTTCTGAGTCACCTGCCTGGGGTTTCTGTCCTCATCCCTGAGCATCTAGCACRGGACAACATGGACAGAACAGGGAAACTCCGTATTTGATCACACCAGAATTGTTAGTTGTTGGTAGATGAGGCAAGCTCAGCTGATTTAGTCCATTTCTAGCGCTTGGACAGTTACCCATCACCAAGAGGCTATTTAACTCCAACAGCATTCCAGCAGCGATGACAACATGGCACCTGATGGCCATTACGTCCCTCGGATCCTCTTTGTGGGTGAGTTGCTGGGGTCAGGGGAATAACCAGGGCAGTGTTTTTTCTATATGGTCCCCATTGAATTCACGTTGCTCCCAGTAATAGCTCTTACTCTTTTGGGCACTAAAACTGTAGGAATAACCCAGACTTTCAAAAGGAACAGCTTAAGTGGAAAAACCCAAAATAGGCCTTATTTCAGAGTACTTGTTTAGCAATAGGAGCTTAAATCGGGCATCCAAAACCACTACCATTGTTTTAAAAACAGGACCACGACAGTCTTATTCCACTAGTGGAAATGAACAGCATGTCRCTGCTATCAACTGCTAGCATATATCCTTTGAGAGTTTGGTCCTGCCTACGTGACACCATGCCACAACATCCAAATACAGCCTCTTACTCCAAGCCTGTCTTCAGATGAATGACAAACACTCTCTCCAAGGGCAGAGCAAAGGCCCATCACCGACCGTGACCAACAACTACACAAAAGGCAAACTTACCATCAAACTGCTGGGTACGAAGGGGACAATGGGCAATACTCTTGAGCCACCAGACAAGGCTTGTACATAGAGAATCTACTCGTGATGGGTTTCAGAAGTAGACTTCCTTCATTAACTCACAGCTGCYGAGAGCATGGTGCTTCAAGGTTTACCTTTCCGGCCATGAAAAGATCATTTTAAAAGGCTTTTATCCTCACAAAATTACTCACCACCAGCCCACCTCACAAAGCCAGAGTTGCTAATATCTTGTACTTTTTTTCCCCTCAAGATCCTTCAATGACAGTTCGAGCTGATCTAACTGGCAAATATGGGAACAGGATGTACACTTATGAACCAGAAGATATTTCGACCTGTGAGTGAAATGGGCACTTTTCTGATCCCTTTTTAGCCATCTCAAGTTTATGCAAGACAAATGTGGTTAAAACAAGAGGGTATAAGAGAATCTTGAGAAAAGCTGGATCTATTTCTGCAGTAAAATCTGCTCAGAGCCCTTCATAAACATGAATTAAGTAAATTTAGTGCAAGCGCCTTCTGGGAAAAAACGTTGCTGAGTATTTCTGAAGAACTGAGCAGTAAAGTATGGGGAGAGTTGTCCTCAGTGTCTGAATCCTGCTGGTGGAGTTTCCAAATGCAGTTAAGTTTGGCCCCAAAACACCACCTGCTTCGATTCAAGGTATTTGGAGACTTGAGTGCACTGCTGCTCTGCTTCATAATCCGAACCGCAGAAGTTCTTTCAATACTTCTTGCCCTAGGGGTAACCAAAGTTTTGAAATACATATTCCAGGAGGACTGGAATTAATTCCTAAGGGTTGGTGTCTGTGCACTTCCCTCTCCTGGCCGGCTGCCCACTTTACTAACACTTAGAGAATTGTATTYTTCTGAGGTCTCGATCCCCAGATCATAGCAAGTTGGATGAGCCAGATTCAAAAGCTGTGGGGAACAGAACAAACCCCTTCCCACGGACAAGCAGGCTAACAACCACCCTGTCTCCCAAACAAGTGTCTTAATATTTTCTAGAAGCCAATCGCTAATTCCYGTGAAAACCTGTTGCTGAGACAAAATAACTAGTCAAAACTACTCATTAAAATTGGAAAAAAAAAAAAATTTTAAAGACCTTTTAGAAGCCTAGCTATCCAGAGTGGCTTTAACTTCTGACCTTAAGCTGTGTAGATGGAGGCATCTTCCCTGTCACCTTTAGTATCTTCAGTGCTTTCTCCACAGTGATTGAAAACATGAGACAAGCGAAGCTGCTTCTGCACACAGAGCTCTGAGCAAGGGGCAGCACCGATCCACACACACGGACTGAGACAACAGCCCCGGGAGTGCCGAGAGACACAGCACAGCACACGCGTGCCGACCTTGCGCCTTCCCTCGCTGACCTCTTGCTGAGAAGCCACGGTCACAAGAACTCAGTGCACCCGACGGTGCAGTAGATACCCGGAATGAGGCACCGCCCGCTGGTTTTTAAGTAGTGGTTTATCTTAATGACTTTATGATTATCATTAATAGAGAAGAATTTTCTTTGCTAGTGTTTACAAACTCTTCTTTACCCCAATCAGCATCATTCTGAAAAGGATACTTAGATTATAAATACATTTTCTAAGTTTGTCCTGTGTGCGCATAGCTACCTTGTACTTTTTGCAGTCATTTTTCCACAGCACAATTTCTCTCTTTTTTTTTTTTTTTAAGCCATAGGTCTTTTAGTTTGAAAGCCGTTTAATACAGTAAGAAACAAAAGCGCACAACTAGTCTATACTAAGATAGGTTTTGTATTTTTATAGCTTTGTGAATTGCCATGCTCACTAATGTGAATTTCAGAAAATTGTTTTCTTATTATTTGTTAAAACTTTTGCTGTATAATTCAAACAACAAAAATAAAGGATCAGCCCATTTCCTTTCCAAATTCCCTTTCCTTGTTCACCACATTATTTTATGTACACGGCCATAATAAAAAAATTGATACTCTGCAGAACTGAGCAAGTCCCTCTTATCACAACCTGGCCGTTAACCAAGATCCTTCTGCCACCAGCCGTGCATGCTGAGTCTATGATATGAAAAAATCAATCTCTTTACGAGTAAAAGGGCTGGTGGGTGGGAGGAGGGTTAAACTTCTTTAGGCATTAAGAACACAGGTGTAATTCAGAGAAGTCACCCAGGAGCTGTTCCGTAAGCAGAGGCTGCTGGCAGGGGCCGACAGTCAAAACGTGGCTCTGGCCAGCGACRGCAGCCAGAGGAGACAGGTATGGCAGCAGAATTACACAGTGGTCTCACCAGCTTCCACATGGAACACAGAAGATTGTGTGTGTTCAGAAGCAATCAGCGATTCCCTGTGATCACCAGGAAAAARGGAATTAAAGAGGAATTTGAAGACAAGGCCTGTGGCAGATAGAGCCCCCGGGAGAAGTTGCAGATGAGGGAAATAAAAGGGCAAATAAAGAGAGGGATCAGTCGTAGAGGAGAAGAGCAACCCTCGGGTTACCCAGCAGAGACAGGAGGGCTGGTGCGAGCTGAGAGCAGAGGCAGGAGCAGTTCAGAAAGGACGGTGATGGGCTGAGTACTGCCACAGGACCCGGGGTGGTCGGAGGGGAGCATCCTGGCAGGTACCTGCCTGAGGGAAGCTGCCAGCACAGAGGGGCAAAAGGCACCTCAGAGCCCAGCGAGCAATGCCTGCCCAGGACTCAGATGCTACCACAGAGTAAACGCATGCAGGAAATTAAAAGCGGTTAATCTGTGGAACCAGTAACAGTTACTTAACTCCAGTAAAACTTGTCAGCAATGAAGCAAACACAACTTTTGTTTTCTTTTTTCTAAATATGTTTCTCCCCAGTGATTAGCAAGRAAATTTTAGCAAAAGCCGGTGTTTAAGCCCTACGGATCACCATCTGAATACAAACCACTGTTTGGGCTGCAGTTAAAGTTTATAGGAAAGCTTTGTAAYGCAGGAATTTATAGATTTGTTAACCACGAAGCTGATGCTCTCCTAGCAAGAAACCCACAAACTAGCAAGAAGATCGATGCTCTTACAATGCACGAACGCCTAGATCAAACAGGAGCAGAAGCAGCGGTACTTGCAAACTCCGTTCAATAAACACAGCTGATGGGCCTCCGCTGCCCAGCTGTAATAAAGATCCATGGTCAGAGCTGTATCATTATCATGTCCTTTACGTTTATCTGCATACCGAGCTGCACCAGAAAGTGCAGAAAGTCAGTCAGAAAACGGAAAAATAACAGTTTAGTTGTTACGTTTTCCAGCCACTCACTCGAGGGCTGGGAGCTCACACCTCTTGGTCTCTCTAAGCTCGTCTGCAAACTCAGCTTGGTATTGTCACCTCCAGATGTGGTGGCCTTGGATACAGCTAGGGCTGAAGATTAACTCCTCAATTACAGGCAAGTTCAGCAGAAGTATTGGCAAAATCCCAAAATTGCAGCTAACCACGCTGGAGGGCACTCCTGGCACCCACTCCCTTCAGCTTCGGGGAAACGGCCAAAGCAGCCAGCGAGTCCCACAACCATGGAGCTTCTCCCGAGCACCGCCTGCAGCCTCTGTGCCATCGCTCACCTGTCCCGGTTACATCCRCCCGCGCCACCGCTCTTCCTTCTTGGGGTCTGTACCTGCAACACCCTTCAGAACGCAACAGCTCCGTTCAGTGGCYGCTGAGGGAGAATTAAAGTGAGCAAGAAGAACTTTGCTTTTTAAACGGGCCACTTCCTCCTGCTCCGTTATCACTTAAGCAAACTGGAATCAGTTATGAGGAAAAGAAAAAGAAAATCCACAATTTTCTCATGGTAAGATTCCCAGAGCTGAATACTTGCTCTTTTACAAGGACTGCACCAGGAGCAGATATAAGAGACCACCATTTCTTAGCAATTCTTACTCTATGCAGAGCCACAGTCCTCTAGATGATTTATGCTGGTTCCCTTGAAAAATAGACCAGATTAATGTATTTGTGCACAAACTGGGAGTTGAARTAATGGGCAGTTAATATTAGACAATGCTTTGTGAAAAAGGGGAAAACCACCAGCTAACAATCACTTTAACTTGCATCAAAATCCTAGTCCTCCAACTGAAGCCAGGTCTTTGCACAGTGCAACCCCAGCTGGGTTGGGGACACGTCTGGCACAGAGATCTGAATGCTGTCTTAGGAACAGATTTGGAAATTAAAGCTTAATGAAGGTTGTGCCCCATCCAAATGTTAGAAACCAATTCATGCCACTCCCAATCAATGTTATCAGTAAGACATGCATAGACAAATCAAATAGACATATAGAAATGACTTTTTATTTTGTGAAGAACACTTGAAAAATAAAGATGAAAGCTTTTCCAGGCTTTGGAATATGACCATCATAAACTGTGGAATCACAAAGACTCCGTTTTAAAAAGGTGTTCCCTCTCCCCACCCCCATTTTTAATGAACTCTCTCATTGTGGAATGACCCACAATAGTTTTAAGAAAAAAATATGCATTTTGAGCCAACATTAGAAACAATCCAAGATTGGTTCAGTGCAGGCGCTGCTACATTACACTTTAACAAAGGCACGTACTAAAATCCCCACCTTAGTACTTGTAATCCATATTTAAATTTCTCCAAACTTTGTGTTTTCAAGAAGAGACTAGAGTTATTAAAGGTAGGTGGGAAGGTTGAGCTCAGTACAGCTGTCCAGCAAGGAACTGGAGGAATTAAAGTGACAGCAAAGTAAGTGCAATGCAATGGAACAATCTGCAAACACAAACCTTTCTTGCTTACCTTAGTAATCAGCACGTGCGATCATTTCTGGCTCGCAAGAACACTTGTTGATATGGAAGAAGGCAACGCAAAAAAAGATGGGGAAAGCAATTGGCTGCCCTTGCCTCAGCCAGAAAATCTATCCATAAAACTAGGATTTCAAGATTCAAGTAAAGTCTACCTACAACCAAAACAGTGAGGAAATTAAAATATCCCCTTCTTGAATGAATCGGCCTAAGAAAGCACAGAAGCACCTGCTGAACTTTAAAGACATGCAAAGGAATAAATACTAATCATATGCTTCAAGGTGCTTTTGACTTTTTTTTTTTTTTTTTGCTGATAGCTGAGAGTGTCAGTTTTTGTCTTGAAGCTGTCTGAAATACCAGAATATTGTTAACCTATAAAAGGTAAATGAGAGATCTTCTCATATTAGCCAAACTTTTAGTAGTCTGCTGTACTGGCATCTTCTTCTACACTATCTTCTACATGTACATGGAACAGGTTAAACGTTTACAGAAGGCCCCAAAAGTGAGTTGTATTCTGTCCTCTCATTATCACAGTTTTAATTAAGGATACTTCAGGCTATGTTCAAAAGCTATTTTTGAACAATTGCTTTGCTCATTTCAGAACAGGTTTCCAGATATTTGTGCAGTTCAACAAGGCTCTGTAGTGTGTTTGATAGCAGACTTCACTCAATACGGCAACCCGTAAGTTGGGGTAACTTATAACTTGTACCATTACTTGTACCGTACGGCACAAGTTCCCAGCCGTAAAAGGCAAGCACGTTAGATGTCACCAGCATGTGACTTGTGTTCCACCGTTCCATTTTCACCTTATAATTCAAAACGTGTTTAGAATTTGATTATAAACAATTAACTCCACTAAGAGTTTGGGTTAATTTGTCAGTACTAGCTGCGCTCAAAGAAAATTCTGAACCTGATGGGAAATTAAGTTACGAATAGTCACGTACAGTGGGGGAAACACAGTTTAAGTATTGTAAGCGTTAGAAAAATTTCGATAAAGATGCTGCAGCGTCAACTTCTGGTAAACCCTGATTCCCAGCCTCAGGGGTAAGAAAAATATGGTCTCTCATCAGCTAGTTACACATGTTCCCAATCTTGAGATCCAACCTCACAAGCATTCGGTAAACATTTTACTTAAGAACCTTTGATACTGAGTTCAGCTGGTAGTTAACCGCATACATCCCCGTCTGTTACGGAGGCTGTAAATCAGCTTTGTGACACCAAGAGAAACGTTTTCTCAAATGTAACAAAGAATATTAGAACAATTGAAATGAGGGAAAGTCCTCTGAATAAGAGTACTGAAGATAAATACAAGCCTTTTTCCTGAGTACAATAAAACCCACTTAAGACCAAACATCAGATCTGCCAATTTTTTCCACCCGTTTTGTTTGTTAATGAAGCTTATGGACCACAAAAAAGCCCTAGCAACTTTAAAACATAAAGTTACCACACAGTTGTTCCGTATCACAAAAGGTCTTCAGGTTTTAGAGCTTGACAAATTCTGAACTTGCCCTTTTTTGAGCCAATTTAGTACACTTTGTCCAGAGATTTCCACATTTCCTTCATTCCTGAAATCTGACTCCAGCTACTGCAGACTTAGGTTTATATATAAAGAGACAAAAAGCAAATTCAGGTATCACTAGTAACTTCAGTGGAAAAGAATTTCTAAAGAGATGATTATGACTGCATAAAAACCCCAGCAAACTCCGTAGTGATGGTGCAAGACATCAGCATCTGACCAAAAAAAAAAGCATTTAGGGGGATTACAAAACAGTCACCAAAAGGTTATACAATATATTAATGAGTTTTCTCATGGATAAAGTGCATTTACCTAGCCTGAGAATAAGTACCACATTGATAAAGGGATGCTAAAGCACTTCCCCAAGAGAGATTAGAAGAAAATCAGAGTTATCCTGAATCCTATATCCAGTTTGTCTCGGTGATTCTTGAAGACACTTCGGGAAAGACCCTCTTGCTGGTCCAGTCGAGGTACTCCATTCCAACTGAGTACATCAGTAGTATGGTCTGGTCAGCAAATCATCTCCTGGTGCTATCTGAAAATGCCCACATTGATAGAAAGGGCCACTTCTGGTTTACGGTGCTTAATATTCAGCTTTTCCTCAGAGAAAACATGGTCCTGTAAGTGTTCAGCTTGCCGACTATTGAAAAAARAAATTAATATGCCCAATATTAGTGTTGAGCCTTAGCACCAAACAGCAACATGAGCCTGGACTGGAATCCGATTTCCACTTAGTTGTAAGAATGACATTGCAGGGTCACACTTACAACCTGTGCAGGGCCAGTGCAGACAAGGAGGTCATTTTTCATCTCCAGAGGCAGTGACAAATTTTGCAGTGTGTTGCAAGAGCAAAACTGAGGCCTGGTGTAGGAACATGGCACTTAAAAGCCAGGAGTTTGAATTACCTGAGCACTTCCTTCAGGACTACTGGAATTGTGTGCTCTAAGAGCACCCAGCTAGCATTGTCCCAAAAAACTACCCACCTATCAAGCTCGTCTGGAAAGCGGCAACGAACACTGCATATTTCTAAAGAAAAATAAATACTCAATACCTTTTCTTTTTTTCTAACGCAAGCTGCCTTTGTTTCTCTTTTCCAACATCATCTCTCACTGTGCTGAAGTCCTTAGTGTCATCAAGGAGAAGATTCTGTTGTGAAAAAGGATTGAATGTATTAGTTTATAATTTTCATCTACCGAAACTATTTCCCCACACGTTGCTCAGTTTACACAATTAATTTTCAGAGCATTTCCTCTAACTAGTTTTACAGCAATTAATTTCAAGTTAACTAAGGGGAAAAGATTCATAAAGGCAAAAAAATTAAACTCCTCTGTTTAGTTTTCGTGTTTAACAGTGAATTTGCCTTATTCAGAGATTTCTCTCAATAGTCTAATGCATCAGGATAGGACATCAGACTTTTCACATACTGCTTTAAAACCCAGCGAGTATATTCTTTCAGAGGTCTCCTAAATAAGCTTTATTGCTAATTCAGAGCTCAGTATGCTGCTGTGTAATTCTTTTTTAAATAATGGAATAGATCTGTAATAATTCTTTGGAAAATGTAATGGGTTTAAGTTTATAATATGATTTTTAAARGGTGCTGTTCTTGGATTTTACTCAGAATTGGAAAAAAAAACAGTCAAGAAAATAAGGGCAAGAAAAAAACCCAGTTCCTTCTGGATAGTGTTCAAGCGTAGAGCAGAAACTGACTGCTTGCACTGGCTGAGAGCGGCACAAGAGCCTCTAGTGTATTGCCCTCTAGCGCCAGTACCAAGGGGGAAAGGATGAGACTTCCATCAGGCTGATAAAGAAAAGGAGAAAAAGAAGAAAAAGCACCAGTAACAACAGATTTCCTATCCACACAATGTATTGTTCAGATCCACATACCAGCACTTCCATAGAGATGAAGCAGGATGCAGGAAAACCAGGAAGAAATTAAGATACTGCAAAGGGGACAGTGCCTGAACCTAATCCTTGTGCAACAATTAAAGCCAAGTTAATTTACCTTCACGCCAATGATATCTCCATCTTTCAGGTGATAAGGCGCTGACTGTAAACTCTCCTGTTTTTTCTTCCGTTTCCTCTTTGAAATTTGCTGTGTCTGAATAAAATCAAAGCAGAAGATTCGTACGTGGCGGATTTCAGAAATCKGCTTAAATACATATGCTCAAGAACTGCAGCACAAACCAACACATACTTCTCTCAAACAACTGTTGGATTCTGTCACTCCAGATCTTACCCAGCTAGATATTGGCAGCCACTCAAATTTTTCAGGGAAGTATTTGGCTATTTCGATTTTATCTACAGGGAGACAATAGTGAGAAGCCACTCGTTGCCTCAGTGCCCAGGTTGTGCATTCTTTGGAGATATCCCACACCAAATCCGTGGAGTCATAGTAGTCCCTCTCCCCTGGTATGCCCATCTGTACTCGAAGCAGCAGTTCATGGGGGCTGTCATCAGGAAGAGAAAACAGACCATTCTTGTGAGTCATGCTTTCAGAATCCAGAATGCCTCGTATTCACTCCCTCCTGCACTCCCTTATTTTTGTTTGTGGAAAACAAAAACTAAGCTCCAAAGTATCCTCGCGTACTGACATCCGTAATCCTGACGGACAGTATTTAAGTTAAAAGCTGCTCAATTAAGTCTCATCTCAAATGCACTGCTGCAAGAAATAAGTATCTTGAGATCTTACCCCAAATGCTCTTCTTTTTGCAAAGGTTCAATGCAGATTTCCACTCTGGCACCCAGCTTATAGTCACTGAAAACAAAACAAAGATTATACACATTTCCAGTCATATATTCTAAGTTCCTGAGTAGAAAAATCACAGTTCTAGTCAAGTAGACCTGTGCTGATCTGGAAAACCAAAGCAAGAAGCTATTGGAACAAAAACAAAAAACTCAGAAGAGTACAAAAATTGCATTTAAAAACACCTAAAATAAAGCATAGCAGAATAAGCATGGTATGATCTACTTATGCTCACACCTCCTCCTTCCACAGCTTGAGTTAAAAAACGTGCTCAGCAAAAAATTGAAGTAACCAGAAATGAGCTTTCTGTTTACGATTGACTGAGCCGATTTATTTCCCCACCAATCCATCCCACAATCCAGTCAACAGTCAGCCTGTTGCAATGCTACTTGCACGTTCAATAAGAAACCTACTTGAGTCGCTGCTTGTTATTTCGTAAAAGCTTGCCTGGACGCTTACTGTCCACTGTCCATGCTCTGAGAAATGAGGGCAGTGGGACAATCTGCTCCTGGCAGCATGGTAAGGTCATAGCCTGAAAAAAGAAACATTTCTTCAATAATTTTAGCAGCCAGTCTCCTTGGGAAAAAAGAAAACCACTTGATTAATTCTCAATGCAATACTGAAGCAATCAGAAATAGGGCAAGGTATTTAGACTTATTCTACACCAGCTGTTGCTTGTGACTTACAGGTAGTGGCTGTGATCGACATATTCGCTTCTCAACCTCAAAGCAAGTTGGACTTCACTCCCTCCCAACATTTCTCAACTTACATTTCAAAAGTACCAAATTTCTTTTTTTAACCAAAATTTGTATATCTGGGAGGGAATGAGGCTGACTGAATCATTACGTCAATCTCTAGCCAAGTGCTGAGCAAGCTCCTTTAAGCCCTGATCAAGGAAACAATACTCTTTCCATGCTAAGACAATTCTCCTTGTTCACAAGATGCAAATGGTCAGTTTTTCATAGCAGTAGTTTGCCAGAGACTGAAACTGAAGTCGTACCCAAAAGAGTAAGTGTTGGTATGGATCAGAATCAGATGAGATATCCTTCCCCATGCAGTTTAAGTAGAACAACCGACTGGCTAAGCAATGAAGAGCCTTATGATAGTATTGTTTTATGTCTTTTTGTGGTTTTGGGTGGGTTTTTTTTTGGTTGGGTTTTTGGTTTTTTTTTGCTTTTGTTTTTTTTTTTTTTGTCTGGGTTGGGTTTTTTTTAGGGTATTAAAATCATACTTTTATGGTTAAAAAAAGCATAAAAAGGCACCTTAGTTTCTGGCCAAAGAAACTAAGCTATACCTTCCTGAATGACAAACATGACCTTCTATGCATCAAAAGCAATTCTTTATTCATTAGATTCAACAWACAAAAAAAAAAAAAAAAAAAAAAAAAAAAAAAAAAAAAAAAAAAGACGCAGAAAACTAATACAGGAACAATGTGGAAATGGAAAGTGGCTTTTTAGGAAGTGCTTGTATGTGTGTGTTTCTCATGAATAATTTTTACATTGTGAAATAAAGATAGGGCTGCAAGCCAAAGTTCCAGATGAAGTGCAACAAGGCTTTTGCAGGTCAGGACACATGACAGGTAGAATGGCAACTGCAGGGGACATACTAAGGAAGTCTCTGAGCTACATGCTCCAACTGCCTCTTGGTACTTACCACTGAACATGGCATATAAGCAAATGCCATATCAGAACATACTGGAGACAAGGGAAAAGGAAATAAAAAATAGGTATTAATAGAGCTCAATTAATCACAGTGTTGCTGTATATTTCCAATACAGGAGAACATCTAACCTGCATCTTCAGATCTTCCAAAGAAGCTTCTCCTGCTATTTCTATACTGCCAGCATAACAAAGATCCATGTCTGTGTGGATGTATTCTGGTGAATCTTTAGATGGGGGGGAAAGGGGGGAGGAAGAAAGAAACAACAGAAAAGTCAACATGACTTTGTATATCGTCCTAAGAGATAACAGTCACTTCAAGGTGAGATTTCACATAGAGAAGGGACCTGACCTCAATTTTTTTGGAGGGCAGTTAAAGAAACATAATATACAGTTGATAAAATACATTGTTAGTTGCCAAGCACGAAGAGTTGAAACTGATCCTATACTGCAAATTTTAAAACTAAGACCAGTTATTCATGTTGGTAAATAGTATTAATTATTGGTTATGACTCTGAAATTTAGAGCATGTTGCAAGGAAAATTAAATCTGCTCTTACCTATGCTACTGAAATCATCAGGGGAGAAAGTAAAACTCAGAAAAAATTTGAGAGAAAAGGAGAAAAACGCAAATAAACCTTCTAAAAGGAGAGGGGTCCTGCTCTGCAACACAACTCAGCAGCAAAGGAAGAATATTATTCTTCTTGCAGCAAGGAAAATCAGTTTGTTTCCCATTTTCCAATTCACAGTTGTCCCCACTTCATTTTCTTCCTTCTCAACCCTCACTTGATTTTCCTACCCTAGCTGGTTTTTGATTTGGATTTGACCTTTAGAAGAACAAATGCGGGTTAAAATACTGTTTGTAATGTCTTTTATTCCAGATAAGATTTATTTATCACTCCTTTAACAGCTTCTCAAAAAGCAACATAGCCTGAAGTGAATTAAATGTGATATTAGCAGTCTGGCATTTGAAGCCAATCACCCGTATGCTCATTGAGTAGATGCTTTACAATACTGCCACTGCCTTCAGGTATGGAGAAGCCATTTTATTTACTGACAAGTAAAGAGCCCCTGCTTCAAAATTTAGTGGAGGTCTTACCCTTGACCAAACATAGCTAAGGAACGTCAGAACAGCACCATCCAGCATTTGTGGCCTGCTAAGAAGTTGCATCTGTCTCTTAAGCGGCTCCTTTCACCATAAACTTGCTGAAACTTGTACAGTCACTCATAGGTTTCAGAAGGATTTTAAGGCTTTTGATTAAAATTTTGGTTTTGACTCAAAGCCCTCAGTGCAATCACAGACAATCAGGCCATACGATTCCTTTCAAAAACTGATCAAGCTCACCTCCTGCAGGAGACACCTGCAAAGCATCCATCTTGCAGGTCATCCCATTCACTTGGTCTTGTGCATTCTCTCCATGTTTCATATGACTTGAAGACTTGAACCACCAGATGGGTATTTTCAGGAAACCCTGCAAAGTGAACAGAAAGTACTGGGTAGCTAGCTCATGTGTTCCAATGTAGACAATGAGCAATATCACCTTCATCTCAGGAAGAAGGAAAAGACTTGTTCAAATGTGAGCTTTTATAAAGGCATTGGCATTCATCTAAGATCACACATCATCAACTCTCACTTCCTACTTTTACAGGGACTAGAGTTTTATGTAATCCATACAGGGGGTAAAGATCAGATGCTGTAAGAGCAATATTTGTGAAGAACTCCAAAATTTGCTGGATAAACTGGGAATCTTGTAACACTATGTCTTTGCAGAAAAGCTTCAGCCAGCAATAATCAGTATCGGTGGCCTCCCATAACTCCCCCTACAACCATCCCTAGAAGATACCTCCTGGCAATGTGCAACAGTTCAAGTTTGTCCTAGGACCTGACTAATGTTATTTTTGAAGATACTCACTTGCAAAGAATCCCTCTGACAGGCTCCTCACATCATGCCGGCACCGCAGCCCCAAGGATGCCAGGCCCTCTCCTCCCCTCTCCCTCAGGGCTCAGTACAGAAGAAATGGCACCTCTCCACGCTCCAGGGGCAGGGCTGAGGGATGGGGAAGAAGGGCCCATGCAACACTTGGCAATCGGCAATTCTTCTAGGGAGCGCTGGGAGACCTTGCGCAGGGTGGCTGTGCCTCCCTTTCCCGCCTGCGGGATCTCTGGATGCTTTGCCCCCTCTCAGCCACTGTCAGGCACAGGGGGCTGTGCCAYGTGCAGGGAGCCAGGTGGGTGGGGGTCTCACTGAGGACCCCCAACCCTCCTGGAACGCTGTTGCCACCATCTCATCCAGGGCACCCCAAGCACGGGATGAGGAGGGGGCTGGAGCCCAGGGCACACACAGGGAGGTGAAGGGCAGTCCCTGTGCCCAAGGGGCAGCAGAATGGCACAGGGGAGCGATCCCCGACRCTCTTCCTTCTCCCACATTAGGGCATCTTTCAGGCTCCCCAACTCCCAAAACAGCCGTATTTGGCCACACGCATCACCATCAAAGTGGCATCCTGGTGTCACAAGCCACCTCACTGCCTTCGGAACTAGGTGATCTTTAAAGGTCCCTTCCAACCCAAACCGTCCTACGATATTGCTTGAGGTTTGTTAGCAAAGAATCCTTCCATTTGTATAACCACCGCTGACAAGAGGGTCTCCCAGTAGSGGCCCCCATTTTCAAACGCGATCCTCAGTACAAGTCTGAACTGAAGGCAAACACTTAAGTTYCTCTGKTTTTATGATTTTGTGAGGAAGTGGTAGCATAAGAGTTGTGCCTTCGCAAGAACCTTGCATGCCAGAAATACTCATTTCCCCCAGATCTGTTAACCTTAAGACACTTCTAGGCAAAGAAGCTGCAATGGGCAAGTCTTTTACTACAGAAGTTGAAAGAAGAATAAATATAGGCAGACTAAGAATGTTATAAATGTTGATTTAAATCAAAAAAGCTGTAAAACTGCAACAAGCGTTATTCATTATTGCCAACCAGAATTTTTCCAATGGAAGTATTTTTAAAATAAGCAAGAGGAAAAAAAGAAATACTATCATATTCGAGTCTCCAGACMCTATCAACTGACTAAAGAACGCAGTCTCTCTTGTTTTACCTTTGGTGGAAGCTTTCCTTCAGTTATAACCAAAGTATCTCCCCTGCAAACATTAAGTTCCTTCAGAGTGGCATTCTGTAGGAAGAGAAAGCACAGTACACTTGTAAGTCTACGTGTTCTTGTGCTTTGTTTCCTAAAGTATATGTTGGTGATTTTAAGCCATGCATGCCAAAGGTCCAAGGTGTTTTGCTTTTCCACCAAAGAGCACAGAAATATCCATTTCACATCCACCGCTTGGAGACAGCTTTGCAGCAGCACACAGGTGTTGCACCTACAGGAGTCTGCTCTGCAGGAGTCCTTCCAGAGCATCCTGTTGAGCTGTGTATTTCYTTTGCACCTCCGCATCTCACCAACGGACACCTCATGCTTCTTTGTGGATGTATCTTTAATGCATGGTAAGCCTAGACTTTAGAAAAAACTACGTGGGTATGGCTTAATCCTAGTCCCTGAAAATAAGAGGCAGGAGCACAAGATTTACATTTTAACCGGAGGCATCCCAACACTGTCGTCATAAGGCCCTGTGAAAATAAAACAGTGTGCATGCTAATGTAGCGCGCACAAAAACACCACGCATTTGCGTTAATGCGGCTCTCTTCAGGGAAAGTCTCTACAGAAAAATGGAGTAAACAAACTACCGCATGATTCAAGTCAAAAATAGGATCCTCTTACTTCCTGACTTAATGCTTCCCCTGCTTCATAGCACCAGTCAATCCTTCTCAAATGCCAGTTGTCACCTACCAAAACACAAAAACATACGCATGGAAAACTAATTAGCCAACGACGYCGTTTCGAAAAAACATTACAAAACTCTTAGTAAGTGTTAAGGGGTTCTTTTGCTTGTTTTTTGTTTGTTTGTTTTTCAAACACAACTCTGACAAACTGAATGAAGTACCACCTGCATGTCCTTCTCCAGACCCCAGAAACACTTTGCTGTTTGGAAATGGTCTTCTCGTATTTGTACAAATGTCTCTTCCTCACCTACCTAAATAATTTCCCTGGTTTAAGAGGAAAGCGAAGGAATTCCCATGTCAACATACCATTTGAATCAATGACAGGCTCCTTAAAATGAAAACTACACTATAGGGAAAAATCCAACTTCCCCTCCCCAACTGTCTAACAGGAGACTTCACGCTGGAGGCAAAAAAAAAAAAAAAAGATGGTGTAGTCCAGAAACTACAATACTTCAGATTTAGAACCTGTATCTAAAGTGCACCAGGTACAGAAGGAACAAATACAATTGAAACTTTTTAATTTGACCAAAATAACTAATGAAAATAAACTTTGACTTTCATAACTAAAAAAAAAAATCAAGCCCAGAAGGAATCTCATCAATAAATTCGGGGGCAGGGACCTTGCAGTCTTTTTAAACAACAAGAACATCAAAATCCACCAAAGACTGACATTTTTTTGAATGAGAGAAGTCAGATCACAAATCTCTACACAAGGCCAAATTCAATTTTTCAAAAATGGTAATATAAAATAAAGCAATAAAAACAGAACCATTGTTTCTTGGCAATAGACCTATACTATAGGGAAATGAAAAAGGTTGTTTATATTTCAAAGACATTATTAACTACTTCAACTCACACATACATGTATACAAGAGCACAATATTTAATTTTCATTTGGGCTACTCAATGTATATTCTGACARTAATGTCTTTCAGGTGAACTTTTACATTTTTTGGAGCGTGGCCGAGTTTGCAGCCATTTCTCCACTGCGACACAAATTCAGTATTCAATGAATGTTTAGAATGAAAGCTGGAAAACAATGCCACTCCAAGACTCTTCTCCTCCTTCCTCCCCATCAGCATCAATGGAAAGAAATATTCAGCCAGGAAATTCATGTGTCATGCTAGTGCTGTCTGTATCTCTTCCTTAATCCTCACGTAAAAGCTTAGTAACGAGAACTGCTACCGCTCAGATTCCCAAATAATGGCCAAACTCTGATCTTATTTTGAATAACTTGTTTTTGCAAAGTGACCCAAAATTATTTTTYACAGCTAATCTCATGCAGTGGTTCCCACTACGATAGCAAATCTTGTCAAAAYAGCCAAACACCTCCACCTGCACATGCACCCAAGCAAACAGTCTAGCAACTGTGGATTTTGCCATATTTTGATTAAATATAAAGCTTGAAACTGATTTTCAAGAGCAACTGCACAGCCAGCTTTTATCAGAGCAAGACTGCAAGTTTATTTACATTACAACAACATTTACTCACATTACAACAAAACATAGATCATTGTAACAAACTTATGACTTTAGGGTAGCAAGAGCTGTCTTAGAAATCTGGAAATTCCTTTAAAAAAAAAATCATTAAATAATAATATAATATAACTAACCTGATAATCCAGATTTTTCCAGCATTATATTTAGACACTGAAAAAAGAAACATATGGTGAGACTTGTCTCAATGCATTGGTTGGGAAATAAAGTTTTCAGCAAATCTACACCAGAATTTTCTAACATAAAGACTGAGTGACTGATTCCGGGTCAATTCCTAAAAACAATATAATTACATAGGCATGGTGTATTTAAGCTATATATTAAACCCTTCAAGTATGAGATTGTTTTCAGGCAAGAAATTTACCATGTCAGGCGAGTCAGCTTTTACAAACTGTTAAAAAGAAATCTGTGCTGTCAGTTTGTTGCTTTACTTGAACAAATTCCGTCCCAGAGTTTGAAGATGCACCTTTTAGAAATCAAACCGTAAACTCAACACTTTCCAGCCACTACTCGTAGATGTTGGCACTCTGTGCCAGAAGTCTGGATTGGCAGTACCGAGAACTGCTTCCTTTGCCCTGTGCACAGTTCTTCCCGACTCCTCTCACTCCAATTCTGTGCACTCAGAGTTTGATGAACTACAAGGAATTGTGGCAGGCTGGGCCATGATTGCGTATCATGCTGAGGATTGCTGGGTATAAAAGGAGTGGCTAGCCATGCATGAAGCAGTCGGGCTATGTTCATCCTTGGGAAAGAGCAAGGATGTCTCTTTACTACTTGGTGAAAGATCAGGGCATTCTTCCCCACTGGCCTTTTGGAGTCGAAATACTTCCTTTGCTTTGGTGTCTCCTGATGACCTGAAGTGACGCATGGGTATGAGGCAAAGTTCTCCAGGAGCAGCAGACCTGACCCAGGTATGACAAAAGCTTTTAAAAGCAGCTAGACTTACCTCTTTGACAGAAGCAGTCTCTTCCACAACTATCTCCATCTCAGGGCTTGTGTTTTGGTCACTCCCAACAATAAAATATAAGAAGAGCTAAAAAAGCAAGTATAAGCTATCAGAATATGTATTTAAGTATGGAAATACTGTGAAATAACACCCTCTAATGCACACATATACCAGCTATCGCAAGCCTGCCATCAGTCAAACAGCACTGAAACTCCTTTGGGCTAAAGCAAACAATCTAAGCAGGACAAACAGAGAAGCACATGCAATTGAGTTATGGCCATCAGTAGAGCTTCATCAGCCACCTGTACCTGTCTGCTGCAAATGAGAGAAAACCTGCTAGCACTCTGATCTTTAGAAATATACAACTATTTTTTCTCTTGCATATTTACAACTTGCAGATATCAAGAACAATATCCCCCTTTTCTTACTTYATGCTCTTTACAAAAGTATATGCACATCAGAGCACAGAAGTTGGACAACCACAAACAGACGAATGATAAATGATTTACCATTAGACATATGAGCTATATTAACTGGTCATATATATGCTCTTGGCCTTCTGCAACCGAGATAAATGGTGTGAGCCTTCATGCTGTTATGTATAATTCTCAGTGTCACTGAGCATTTTTTTCCATGCCGTTTACAACCATTACAGGAGTAAAAAGAGGACTACATGAAATATTGGGAAATGTAAACAAAGCATAAAAGCAGCATGAGACTCTTTTCAGTCACAGCACTACTATACCTGAGTGGAAGTTGGAGCTTTCCCATGACACAGCCCTAGCAAGCTTCCCATTTTCAGTTCCGCCTCCTTGACAGTATAATCCTCAGGCACTTCAGGGAGGACAAAAACAAGGAGAACATCGTAAGCTGCTGCTTCCTGAAAATATCCATTCTATTATGCTGCTCTTTAGAGCAAGATAAAAATGTTCAGTGACATTTAGAGAACTTCAGTTCCACAGTGTTGACATCAGATCTGTAAGTCTCCTATAATGAGAGCAAAGCAACATTTGTATAAAAGGTTCCTCCCCACCACCCCTTGTATATGGGGTGATGAAGAATTTAGGTTGGAAGGGATCTTTGTAGGTTGTCTGGTCCAAACTCCTGCTCAAAGCAGAACCAGCTCTGAAGTCAGATCAGTTCACTCTGGGCTTTTTCCAGTCAAGCTCAGAATACCTCCAGGGATGGATATCTCCCAGCCTCCCAGGGCTCCCTGTCTATTGTTTGACCACTCCCAATGTGAATTCCCTTCCCCCCCCCCCACCATACCAGCTGGAATTTCCCTTGCTGAAACTTGTGTCTGCTGCCTCTCATCCTTTCCATCTGCTCCTCTGAGAAGAATCTGGCTCTGCCTTCTCTATAGGTCCACGTTAAGGAGTTAAAGATGGCAATTACCCCACCTCCCCCCAAGGCTCTTCCTTTTCAGGCTGGAAGAACCCAGCTTCCCTCCTGTTTCATATGTTCCAGCTCACAAACCATCCTGGGTGCTCTCCTCTGGACTGGCTCTAGTTTGTAAGAGCTTCTTTCTCATGCTGAGGAGCCCCCAAAATGGACACAACACTCCAGATGTTGTCTGACAAGCGCTGAATGGAGGGGAATTAACCTCTTATTGGCTTCCTGGCTGTGTTTTACTAATGCAATATAGTAGCAAAATAGCAAAGACACAGAAAATGCTTCCCAGCAAGCACAAAGCTGATCCACTCAGTTTCTCACCACTGCCCCAACAACGGCAAAAGCAAAGCTGGGGGTCCTTTTCTGCTGAACACTGGCCATCAGGAGCACAGTTATATAGTGACAGGTGGTATCGCATGCTCATCTAAATCAAAGAGCAGTCTATGGCATGAACATGTTCCTCCATTCTTACGGAAGCAGAAATCCACACGTTATTCAGTGTGCTTCATACACCACAGACAGAAGTTGCCTTCTCTTAGTAAACAGGAACCTAACAGTGCTTCCTCCATCACCACAAGACTGAAGTTTGCTGCTCAAGCTCTTCTGAAATCCAACCTTGCACATCAATACTCTAACAAATACATTTAGTCCATTTTGTTTCAGGAAATAGAAGTTAGAAAGACATGGAACAATGACTCTGCTTCCTGGAACATCTAGAACATTGCTCTGTAATGTATTAAATATGATTCAAAACAGATCATTTACAGATTTTTCAATTTATAAAATAAGTATGGGAAACAGAACTTTGTTAATTCCCACAGTCTTGAAGCACACGGCCAGTGGTCAATAAACAATGGCAGGTGTGCTAATCAGTTTTACTCATTAGGAATGCAAGTAATAAAACCAAGCTGAACATTTAAGTTTAACCTCTAGCTTTGTATTGGTACTGTTAATAAACAGTAAAACTGGAAAAAAAMCCCCCACACAACTGCTTCAGTTAAGCCTGGAAATTAGTGGAGTTACATGTGTGTACTTCTCCCTGGAAAGGACAAAGGGAAGCTTAAAGTCTCCCAATTGAACTTCTTACAGAACAATGATTAAATAAATAAATTTACCTGGAGACAGAAGTTTCCCATTTCCGCTAACAGGTCTAAGACAGCTGTCATTTGCTGTAACAAAAAGGGCAGGAAAGAGAGAGAGATGCATCAAGTAATTCAAATAAGAAGAAATTTGGCCTAGAACTTTAGACACATAACATATTTAAGATTAATGACAACAACAGGTTTATCTTAGAGGCCTCCCTCTGGAGGTATTACATCAAAAGTACAATTGGAGAGAGATTCCTAGAGACTTCATGAACAATCTTAGTTTTTACCCTTTCAGTGAAAGATTATTTTCTCTTTGAAGCCAGCTGTTAGCCACAATCAGTAAAATAGTACAAAACTGACCAAGTGCTTCCAAAGGTAAAGGCATCAACAAGAACTTTAAAGAAAGAAAACTGGAGTGTCTTAAAGAAAGGAATAAGATTAAAAAAAAACTTCTTCAATTCTGAGTGTAATACTTTAGTAAGACGACATGATTATTCCTACTCAGCTTCTGAAATAAGAGCTTCGTAAAATATATTTTAATCAAGACTTACACTGATTTTTTTTTTTTGAGCTAGGAATAATAACAATTTTATTCAGAATTAGATGAATTTTAAGTCCTTTACACCCTCTTTCTTCCCAAAAAACCTCCTAACAGCAATGGATTTGCTGTTTTGAATAGACTGATGCAAAAAGTAGGAAGCCAGCCAGTAAATTCTAACATTATCAGATCTAAAAGTAAAGCAGCTGAAAACTTACCTAGTTCCTCCTCTAGCTGAAGCTCCCTTATTGCTTTCATTTTGATATCTGACATCACCTAAAAGAAAGCAATATTAAGACCCTCAATACAGAATGCCAGTAACACTCCTGCTGTTCAAATGCCAGTCCACAAAAGGCAGCCTTCACTTGAAATGCATCCTAGTTATGTTCTTATTCCTGTTAACACTATACACAGCTGAGAAAACATTTCTTTAACATTATCATACCAAATATTTATAATAAATAAATGTGCTGATATCATAACACATTTATGGAAGTTTTCCTTAAAAACAGTATTCTAAAGAAAAGAAAGTGGTGCTCACAAATTTACTATTTGTGAAATAAAACTAAGTAGTACTTCATATTTTCTGTAACAGGAAATAATTTWAAAAGGCAGAAAAGGTACCAGAGAAGCCCACCCCTTAGGGAAAAACAGCCTGTGTTATATCCCTGAACAATCAGACTCCTTACTGTTTCAATAGTGGCAGTAATTTTAACGCGTTTCTCTTCATCTTCTGTTCTGCAGAAGTTTTTAACTTGGAGCCAGCTGATGTCATATGTAAAAGCAGTCAAATTGCCACTTGACACATTCACGAAGCTGTTAAAATGAGCCGTGCAAAGATGGTCAAAGACAGGAAAACTACACATTGTCTGGGCTAGATCGCTAAGTACCAAAGCTCTCAAACCAATAATGTCTAGGTCATTAATAGTGATGGCATGTCACCGAGTAAGAGTCAGAGGCCTCAGGCAGCGTCCAGGCATCTCTGGGCTATGTTTTGGTAACTGGCTTTCAATGGGACTTGAGCTTCTGAAGGCACTTCAGAGTCTAAGTCACTTTCTGAGGCTGGATTTAAGGCTTCTGGAAAAAATATGGTAAAAGCATACCTAGTCATAACTAAAATTTGAGATTTTCTTTGTCTCTGCTACTGTATATAACCACAGAAACATTTCTTGGTGAAGAACCCTCTCACTGCTTGATTTAATCTCAATTTTTCAGTACTGTTTCAACTAGGAAGTCAGAATTTACGTAACAAGCACATTTACATGTCTCTGAAAACGGGAACCTAACCTCAGGGCTATACACTGGGAAGTGAAATGAGACCAGAAATTTGCCCCTGGCAACTTCAGATTCAACTGGGAGATTCAGCAGAGCTGCATATTCTTCTGATACTGCTCTGTTCTCTCATCCCACCAAGTCCCTTGGAGAACCACATAACTCAAACCCCAGAAATTCAGGTTATGCCAAAGATGTGCCAGCACACTGGGCAGAAGTTGATCTCACTAGGTTTTTCCCTTTACAAGTGTAAGTCAAAGGATGTGACGGCATCTGCACTTCAAGAGCAAAGAAATATCTAATAGTTGATAAGTACCTGATCTCCAAAACTTAAGATTACATTATCTTGAATTAAAAAGCTCAAAGTGACAATTAGTTAAAGAAAATATATATATCTCTCTCTCTAGCACAATTTTAACTAAACTGACTTTGCCAAAATTGATTTTTTGTTTAATTATACTTATAATCAAAATGGTTACCTCTGGTCATGGCTGTCTAAGATTAGTATTGAGCATCCATCCGTCAGACCAACACTTTTGACTGTTTCCTTCATATCTTCTTCAAGAAAAACTTCCCAGTTCTTGGCTTCTTTATCTGGTCCTGAGCCGTTCTTTAGGATGATTCCTCCTGATGGTGCTAAGGCTCTGCGCAGATCACCCAGTTTTGTGCTGCATGAAAAGACGTGCTGCGATTCTGTGAAATGCTGACCCTTCCCTCCTTCGTTATACTCCGCTAAACGAAGAACGTTTACGACCACAGGTTCATGATCAGGGCCTGTCATCACCTTTGTACCACCAACCTGAAGTAAGGAATGCAAGATTTATGCAATGGTGATCAATAAAATACAGAAAAGACTGGACAGCAATAAATGACAATAATAAAATTATTGAGACAAAAAGATGGACCCTCTCTCCTCATTAGAAATAAACCACCTCTGACCAAATGCCTACTGAACAAACAACTAGAGTAACTCAAAGGTGTTGGGAAGAGAAAGCACAATGCTAAGGTCTGTTCCAAGTCTGCATGTATAGTAAATATATCAGTAACAGTAGCTGGGAAACCAGTGGACACTTGGTCTCCACCAGATTAAGAATAGAGGAATTTAGTCCCTCAGGATATTAAAGAACTACCCAAAAGTGTGACTGACGCAGATCAAAAGAGTTAGATTTTAAAATCTGGCCTTTCTGATATTCAACCGAGGCAAATAGTTCCTTGACAAAGGCAATTTGATCATGCAGGAAGCTGGAGACCATACCAAAAGTACAACCAAGACAAGAATGACTCTGTTACTAGATGTTTTCTTTTGGTTTTGGAGAAGGCTTTTTAATAAATCAGAAAGAAAATATGTACTTCTACAACAAAAATCTTTTAAAAGYAATATTCTATTCCATTACAGTGATGGAATAAAATGCTGTGTTACATAACCACTGAGGTAAGCATTTGAAAGTTAAGCGGAAGCCTTAACATTAAAAGGAAGGTGCAACACTGGAAAAGGAGCACGGTATTTCAGGGAGACCATCACAAAAGTAGTCATTCACAGGCCTAATTTTGTATGTGGAATGAGTCACTACAGGGCATAAGTTTTTGTTATCTCATTACTATCATTGTAATCACTATTACTATTTTGTTATCTCCTTCCAAGAGGCACCACATGTTTTCAGAATACAAGCCAATGTAACTGGCATTGGATATCTACAGGCACCTATCAGTCTGACCATATCACATTCTGCATAGTATAATTCTATTTATAATTTTATCAAGCAGCAGATTGTACATCACTCAAGGTATACTGAAAAGCTGTAAGGAAATAGTATCCTAGATGAGGCTGAAGTGGTATCCCCAGAACCAACGTTGGTATGTCAGCAGCACATCTGCAGAACAGACTGACATTTCCAAAAACGTGTCTGGAGATTGCATTTTATCTCTTCAGAATTGACAAGGAAAGAGGGTATTTGGTTCTTTTACCTCTTTGCCATTCCACACGAAGACATCTGCTCCATCAGCCAGCCCAATGCCATCCAGTGTCAGCTCATCTCCTAAAAAGGAGCAAATCATCAAGTCCTTTCCCCCCGGCAAAGCAGACAAGCGGGGTCAGCTGGTAAACTGAAATATGCTGGCACATTCTACTCTGGCTCAAGTGTATCATTACAAAAGCTGCTGCGTGATCAGCACTTACGGTGGGTAAGTTAGGGGTCACTCACGTAGCAAGAGCAACACAAGTGGGTACACACCCCTACAGCACTCTCCTGAGTAAAGAGGGCYGCAGCACGAAGGTTTTAATTCAATTGCCCTTGCAAACTGAGGCCTAAGTTAGCACTTGGCAAAGCTGCTTGGTCAGGATTATCTACATGAGATTTAACAGTGAATCAATAGATTTAAAATAAAAAGGTTGGATTTAATAAACGAGTTACATACTGTACATTCCAAGCCCATTCTTTGCAATACTAATGCCCATGCTGCAGTTTCTTTTACCTTCCTACTGTAAGTCAGATTCAGATTTTTTTAAAAGTCACTGTCATTTAAAGAACTGTACTAGCATCTGGAGGAATATTTACAGCAACTATGAGTGCTTCTGTATTTTGATGTCAACATCATGGAAACTTGGGTTATGTTCTGGTGGAACCCTAATTTGCTGAAACAGACCACAAAGACTATAAAATTTAAAAATGGCTGATAGGCTTTTGAAGACTAACACCTAGAATTGCATAACAATGCAAAGCTGGAGACAGAACCCATGATTTTAAAATAGTAATGTACTCTTAATAAAGTACTCTTTATGTAAGCTTTTTCCCTTACAAAATTCCTACTTCAGCTTAGGTCTAACCTACATTTTTCTTTGATGTCACCCTGGGTCTTCTCTTCTATCCTCTCCTCTACCTAATAGGTAAATACTATGAAAGCAAACATTCATAAGCAAATCAAGGTCAAAATACAGACTGATATATTGTTGTCAGCCAATGTGTTTAACTTGCGTAAGATCTGCAGTCTTACTGCACTTCACAAAAAAGATTACATATAAAAGTCTCAAAAAACTTCATTTCACTAATAAGAGTGTCCTAAATACCTTAATGGCAGTGGACTTGCACTTAAGTTTGAGTTTGAAGAGTGTTCAGTAATATACTTCTCCAAGATGTTTTACATTTTAAATCCTCAGTCTGCAGTAAATACAACATATAAATAACATGGAAGCCTTGTATGTAGTAGTCTTACCATCAAGTATCTGGTAAAGATGCAATCCTGCTGGTAAAGGCTTGGCAATACTGAGAATCATGTCTCCTTCCCAAGATTCCAACTTCTAATTGGGAAGAATTAAAAAAAGAAAAAAAAAAAAAACAACAAGAAAAAACCCCCAGCAACCAATAACTCGCATCACTCAAAATTAGAACTTTGCTGAAAGTTGTTACAGCCTGGCTACCAAGCTCACTTGGACGCTTAACAAGTCACAGCTCTTTACTTCAACTCAGTAACACAGAAAACAGTCAAGCATTTAGGACTTGGCCTTTCAGACTTGTCACCAGATAGACAAAAATAACATTTCAAGTGGACACTAACCAAAGGTTGTGAGGTACAGGAAAAGCAAACAGTGTTTCCTGACATTAAGTTAACTTTGATTTAGATCTCTATAAAAAAGCATTTTACAAATTGTCATATTCCTTTAACAGAGTAGAGAATAAATGCAAAGATACCACATTCAACAGTTAAACTAAGTGTTCCTTTTAATCAGAGTAGTTTAAGAAAAAGGAAAATTGGTTATTTCCTTTTAAGGCCAGCTAGCTCCTTGAAAATACGAAGACAAATCTGTCACAAACTGAAATGTTAAGAATAAGCCTGGAGTTTCACAAAGCACCAATCCATGCCCATGTACGTGCTGCCCAAATATAAATAATTAGCTTATGAGAGCTTTTAAGTCTACATAGTTAAAGATTCATCAATTTCATGGCTTCTTCAATACTTCGAGAACAGACCTCAAACCAACGTTTCCTTCTGCGTAAACCCATGTAGTTTTTAGCTTCCTAAAACAACATTTACTGTTGAAAATTTCTCATTGAGATAAAAGTTGCGGCATAAATACGTATGTAAATGTTGTTGTAACTCAAGTAAAACTGAAGTGTTTGAGTTCTTTAATATAGAAAATACCTGGAATGCTGATTGTCGAAGGTCTCCTAGCGTTTTTCTTCTATCAATAGTTAAATCCACAACATTCTCTTTCCAAGTAAGTGAAGGATGCAAAGCCCCATTGTGAAATTTATAACATGAGCTCAAATGGAGACGTAAATCAATGCCATGGTTTGCTGAGTCACATTCCGCTCTTTGAAAGAATAACACAGTAATAAACCGGTGAATTTAACACCAACAAATGCTAGCTTATTTCAGAGATGCTTCTGTGTGGTTGTCCTGGAATTGATACCCTCATGACTAAATTCACTGTCACATTCCCCCCTCCATCAAGGGATATGCAAAGAGGTGCTCAAAGATGACAGTGATTTACACATTGTACAATACAGAGCTAGCATAGACATCCTCCACATAAGCACTATAACAGTACGTTCTGTGTGTTTCTACATCTTGCTTCTACCTTTTTAAACAGAATGGCAAACTTGATCTTTAGGGATGTGGAGATTGTAGGTTTTTTTAGGCTGTGTTCCAGATCAGTACTCTGTTGAAATGCAGGGACAGAAAAACTGCATGGAAACTGAGTTCGGACAGACACAGCCATGCCTTCCTCCTTTATACCTGCATCCAGTTCTATTAGCTAAATGTAGCAGCAAATATGCCATTTAAAAAATAAAGGAGTGAAATTTGCACAGCACAGAGATATCACACAAGACTTGTGTCTCTTGTGTTATGTCTGTATTTTGATAGCTTAACTGTGATTCAGGCGTATCATCAGTTCTGTGTGTTCCTCAACAGAAGGAAAAGATTCAACCAACCTGAATACCACTAGCTCTTTCCTCTATGTTTCTGGCAAAGGATACCATTTATCTGCTGTTTCACAGTAAAGCAAGTCATTCCTCCTCCTCCCAATGGAGAACTCCTTCTATAAACATAATTAAGATAACGTATTCCGTCCTCCTTCCAGAATTGCACTGATTTTCACAAAAAAAAATGGTACAATCTTAAACTGTAAGTAAGTTTCCCTTGAAATTCTGTAGAATGCCTAGTTATGCCACTAACAGGGAGGCAGGGAACCAGTAAAGGCAGAATGTGGGCATACAAGTTGTATTCCTCGATTAACCTCTACGACATTGAATCATTTTAGTATCTGGCTCTACTCAATGAGTTTCTTTCATTTTAAATCACTTTGGAGATCTGCAGATTAAGAATGCTGTTTAAGAGATTGGTACAGTTACATTAATATACCTCTTTTTTTGCAGCTCAGTATTAGCAGCATTCATTTCATTCAGAAGGTGTTCAGGAATTTGGTACCTTGGATTTCCTCGCGCTGCAACAAATAATATAGGCTAGTTTGGCCTCAGCTGCTTAAAATGTGTTTTGGCAAACAAGAAAGTGATCAAGATGAGACATTACAGGATGGTAATCATTGAAAATTCAGAGCAATAATGTTGCATCCTTTCGTAATAGAGAAAATTAAACTGCAAGATGATACAAAGAACAAACAAGTGCTTTTACTTCTTCCCATCAGTCTTTCCCTAAGAGAAACTGATACATGAATGCCGTTAGCAACAACTTTTATTTGTTTCAGCAGGAGATGTTCTGCTAGTATTTGTGAAGCGTACTAGAAAAGAGTTAGTGTCAGCTATAGCCAATTAACTGGTCCTCCTTGGAGGTAGCCTCTGTGTATCTTAGTTAACCCTTTTTTCAAACGATCACTAGAAAGAAAACTGTATCTTCAATTCTTGGAAAGGACAGAAATGCCCAACAGCCTTTGCCCTACAGAAAACAAACTGTCAATGAAGGAAGCCCCCAGAATATCAAGATGAGCTTTGTGTACCTTCAGGCGGTCTTTTTAACTGAGATTTTCGATAAAACAGCATGTAGGCACTCTCTTTACCCTGAAATTGTTTCTCAATATCCTTCTCCTTGATCGGCTGGACTTTTGAATCATTCAGATCAAACCAATGGCAACCAGCAGAACTGTCCCGTAGCTTTGTAGGTTTTTTTTCTGAATTCCACTGGACGTCATTCTTCTGAGGGCGGCTTTGGAGATCTTGTTCTTGAGAATCTGACTTAAATGGGAGCTTCTGTTTTTCCTTCAGACCAACCTTATTTTCATCAGGACTGAACTGAAATATCTGAGGATGATTCTGCAAATACTAAAAGGAAAGCAAGGACAAGGTGAAGAAGATACCCAGTTTTAAATATAGCAGACTGTATCAGCTACCTCACCCGATTCATCCTCAAATTGATACACAAACCCCATCCCTTCAAACTTGGGTTTTATGATGCTTCCTCATGTATTTCCTCAGTTTAGACAGAAAAATGTAATTTTCCTACCACCACTCATCTGCCTGACCATTTATATGCTGTTGCCGGCTTCGTTTCTTATGTAACTTCAAATTATCACGCAAGAAATTGCAAAAGAATTGTTTTTAACATACATGCATCACTAAGAACTAAATCAGACTAACTTCTGAATTTCAAGGATTGCTTGAGACACTGGATTCCTTCTAAAAACACTTCTCACAAGTGCATACTCCCCGTCCCTGGAAAGGTAGCATAGGGAGTGATGCTCTATAGGCAATCAAAAAGCCTCTGCTTTATCAGACACACAGAGTACCATCCCAACCAGTTTAGCCCTTTAACACTGGTACCTTCTGCTCCCTAGTCTCTGCAGAAGTGCTCCCTTCTGTATCTACCAGACAGGGATCTTGAGCTCAATTCTGGTCTGCTGAGTTGTACCTTACCCAAATTAACGCTGCCCGTTGTGGCATCTCAAGAACTTAAAACCTACTTGTTCCGTTTCGCCCAGCTTATCCACTCTGTTCTCTACTTTCATTTTAGCAGTGTGCAGATACTTCAAACAAGCTTGGTGTCCAAATTACACACACACAAAAAAAAAAAAAATCACAGCTTTTGAGGGATGGGGGGGGAAGGGAGAGGGCACCAACCACCCTCCAATCCCCCCACAAAACTACAAAAACCACCCAACCCCCCCAAAAAAGACCCCAAACAAAAACAACCCCCCAAAATCTGAATTTCAGTTTTAATCATAATCAAAAACTCATTTGATACTTCAAAAAGCGTAAAACAATTTACAGTTATTTCAATAAGGCAAGTCCTGCATTGATCAATGTGCTTTTGGTATAGATCCGGCACTTGTGAAAAGTCGGCTTTGGTAATATTCACAACAGCACTCAAACTTTGAAATGGTTAATACGGGGTTGCTCACAACTTGTTTCTATCACTTCCCTGTCAAAGTCAGAAAAACATCTACCTCCGCAGAAGACTCACATTCAGATTTCACAACTACTTTTAAATAGTTATTGTGAAAACTGCATTGTTAGTTCTATTCAAAAAAGTCAAACATGAATTTTCCACGTATCTATAACACAAATGCTGAAGTATTTTCCTTAAAGCATTAGAAAATACAGTAACCAATTGAACAAACACAAGGATTTTACTGTAAGTGTTAATTTTATGGACATGTCCTAATCAACCAAAAAGTGGCATACATTTTCAAAACCTCACTTCTGTTATGACTGTGAAGAGGCACTGTATTTCTCCTTTAATTCTCATCAGTGCTTTTATGTTCAAAGTGGTAGTAGTGTTGTTACAGCTTCATCCACAGGCACAAGTGAAACAAGGTTCAGTAGGTAAGGTTAATTCTTTTATAGGCCAACCATATAGATGGAAAAAAAAAAAAGATACAAGCTTTCAGGCAGACAATCCCTTGAGATTCTTGTCCATGTTCCCCAGTCTACTAATTTATCTTACAAACCTCTCTTACACATGCTCTATCTTGCTAGTCCAAGTGCCAGTATTTTCAATTACCATCCTACTGACTATTTGATAGGAATATAAATGYAAAGTTTTCTTAACAGTAAAAACCAAATTAACATACATGCATATTACCTTTCGTAATGCTCCATACTGTTTTCGGTATTTCTTATTCCAGGACACCCCTTTTTTCTCCAATAATTTCTGCCCTAATTGATCCACGGGAATTTGTTTAGATTCTTCCTACAGAGAAATTAAAAACTAGGACAACAAAGGCTACAAAAGTTAAGGGATCAACACAAAGAAGCCAATTCTGAAGTCCTTAAACCATTCCTGTTTGTTAATAAGCCAATGTAACATCACCTTTTGCAACAGCTTCGGCAAGCAACTTAAGAAATACTCAAAAAGGGCCATTTTCGGTATGAAAAGCCACTGTTAGTATTAAAGTCAGGTTAAGTTACAAGTTTTACATGCTTCACAATAAGTTCAGAAGAGTTCTGTACACTTAAACCCGCCCACTCTTGCATACATTAACCCCTTCTTTTAGGTTCCTTAACATCAAAATCAAAGCAATAAACTCCTTACATACCATACCTCTGATAAAATCCCTTTCAACACTGCCAATGGATTTTCTACTTCTTTGGCACTTTCAGTATCTCTTAAAGCCTTATCTTCAATCAGCCTATCCTCTTCTTCCTGTATAAGAAAAATAAAAGACTCACAAATACTGTTGTTTCACACACAACTAGCGGTTTTCGATTACAGTCTGTACTAACATTAGCATGCACAATTTAGAAGTGTGAAGGAAGTTCTGATAAGCTGCCTCTGCCACCCGCTACGGACTGTATATTGTCATACAGAATATCCACTATCCCTTTTTTTTTTTTTTTTTTTTTAAAAACAGAAAAGGCATTTGCGTTATTTACAAACAGCCAGCCACAGTCATCCATTAAAATGACTGTGCTAGTCTTGAGCAAAGATATTAATTCATCTGGGAAAGAAAAAGCCCAGTAACAGGAGATTGTTCAGCAGATTGGAAAGCTAAAATTTGCTACAAAATCTTGATAGAGATTGCATACTGTGGAAAACTGGCTTTCTCAATGAGGTAGGAGACCAAATGCCTCACTAAAATATTCATTAGTTTGGACGTACGTTTCATCCACTAGCTCTTAATACTTTTCTGAAAAATGAGACATATCAAGCAAGGAAGAAAAACCTTTAGGACTTACTTGTAATTGCCAGTTTCCTAATTCATCCACATCTCTGATATAAACATGATAGTGTCCTCCATAGCAGCCACCTTTATGTATAATAACAGAGAAGAGCTCATACATGTACTCTGAATCATCCATTTCAGTCTTTAAAAAGAAAAACAATAATAATAACAATAATATATATCGGTAAGTCTTTCACACAAGGACAGTTTTACACCATCAGCATAGCTTCAGATATTTCTCAGTGTGCGTTTGCACGTGCAGAGATCGAAATGGCTTTTCACTGCTGGGGAACACAAATAYGGACTGA
Source organism: Phoebastria nigripes (assembly GCA_035582835.1). NCBI lineage: Eukaryota > Metazoa > Chordata > Aves > Procellariiformes > Diomedeidae > Phoebastria > Phoebastria nigripes. The sequence goes on along the minus strand of JAYKAV010003377.1, from coordinate 5,714,035 downwards.
AACAAACCATGGACCAAGGCACAGGCTTATCAAGCAACTTTTTAAGCATGACTGTGAACAACATTGGAAAATCAAAATTTAAAATTTAAAATAATGAAATATTGATGCAAATAATAGAACAGCTCAATCTGTCTGTTCATAACCAGGCTTATTTTGTTTAAAAGACTAGAGAAAAAACAAGCAACACATTTATATACACAAACCAACTGAAAAAAAAGGCTTCCTCAAACGCAAACAGTGAGAAATTTCCCAGCTTGCATTGCAACATTTCAATAAGAAAAATGTCTTTTTCAGTAACAGTGCCTCTATTAAGTATATTATTTACATATTTTAAGGATCAAAAATTGTCATCAAGCACTGGTATAGCTCAGTTTATAATCAAAACACATACATATGAATGCAAACACAGATTCCTAAGAAAAATGAAATAACTACAGGCACATAAAACATACATAGCTAAATTTATACATGATGTCATCAGACAATGACAATACAAAAACAAATTTAATTTCAATTTCCAGGTGATAATCTTCCTTTCAAGCAAATGTCAGATTAAGTTTTAGGTAATTATTATACCCTTTCCCCTTGTATTGCTACAAGCTATTTCCCACTCAGTTAGAAAGTGGTCTTTTGGAAACAAATTGGAATTCCAGAAATTTGGAATTGGGGACAGAGGAAAACCCCACAAAGTTTCTCGAATACCTTGCCCTSACAAAATGCAAAATAAAAGATAACTTGTCCTTGAGATATCGATTCTCTGCAGAGTATATAGAAACTTCAACAAATATAACAGTACATACCTGCTCACAAAAAGGCCTCAGATTTATCTGGATAGGGAATGTATAGCAGCTCGTTTCCTTGTATCGTTCACACTTCTCAAAGTCAAAGTTAAATCTCAGGAGAGAAACGGTGAGAAACGGTGGCAACTTGCGTAGTTTAGCAGACTGTAAAATGATTTTAAAAAGTTGTAAGCACACAGTTACACAGAATAGCATTTCCACTTTGCTATGGTCAACTCTACTTTCCAACAAAGCTTCGGTACGACCTGGCAGACGTGACCAGTGTTTTCATTTTTAAAATGTCTTCCGTAATTCTCTATTTCCCTACCAACTAGACATCCTAAAAGCAATCAAGATCCTTCCCCTCTGTTAAGCCCTACACCTTCCTTGATTGGTCATCACCAGTCCCATACTTTATCCTCCTACAGAAAACGAAGGAGGACATTGCTGAAATTCTAGTCAGTAATTACATTTCCATAGCCCACGAGTTCTTTGTGAGAGGATTTTCTTGAATTTTATACTAAGAATTAACTGTTTCAAACCCCTGGGTTTGTGCTTACGCATGAAGTCAGAATATACAGCATCTTCCCAGCAACTTTGCTCTCGGCCCCTTGCACAGCACCTGCCACCACCAGTCCCACACAGACCCTGGAAGCCCAGAGTAAAAAGCACAAACACTCAACTGCTGCTGAAAAGCAAGTGCTGCAGAAGAGCGACACAGCTTCGTGGTAGCTTTGCCATTCCCAGATGAACAGTGGGGCACTCAGCATCTGGCATAGGCCCTGAAGCCACCCAAAAGAAAAAAAAACATAGCTATGAATGAAGCTCAGCCTACAAACATAGCCTACATGCTTGCTTCTGCTGCAAGGAAAGGACCTCAACTGAGGCTGGGGCTATTACTCTTCTGGCCCCTCCTGGTCATCTCCTCCAAGCACAGCATTTGTATTTCACCTGAGGTTTATTCCAATGACCACTGGGGAGTTTTCCAGTTCTTCGGGATTGTGTGACCCCAAGTATAGGTCACAGCTCATACAGGCACAGTGTTCTCAAATGTGGAAGTCAGAAATGATCCTATCTATAACATAACTAGTTCTGACAGGCRTGTATTGTCCAAAAAAAGAGATCATCACTCCCGCATGTATTTTGCGGCCTGCTGCTGAGTGGCTGTTGGGCTGCCTCCGAATACAACAGAAATGGTCTGAAAAAATGTCACCAGAATATACCACAGTGGCATCTTGCTTAAGATCTGCCAGGCTGCTTGAAGAAAAGGGCCTTGACTAAGATCTGTGGGCTATGGTAAATGAGCATGATGCTGTGCCTGAGCAGCATGGCATAGGTGTATCCTGGAAGACCCTACAGACAGCCACAGAACAACCAAGCAAGGGTTAAGTCTCCCTCATTTATATGGAAGAGGGCCTTCAAGGAAAGCCTTGAAGGAAAGGAAAGCAGGAAAGCCAACATAATACATTTTAGTAAGGAAGAATATTAATCAAGATCAAACAAATTGGTGCGTGAGTATATCAGGAACCCTGCTGCAAAGCAAAACCAACCAYCTTTTATCACCTCTGAATGTAAGTGTAGATTCAATGGACACACTTCTGAGCCTTTCCAATGTCTCCACCCAACTCTCCATTTGCAGAGCCATACCAGAGAGCCTCCCAGGAACACACATATGGCTTAAGAAACTCCCTGAATTAGGTATTTAATTTGTATCAATTGCGAAGACTACTGTGCAGAGCTTAGTGGCACAAAGGATTTTGCATGCTCTTCCAAGTTTAGAGTGATAATCAGACCGTACAATTAAAATTTGATAAAGTTCTGGAACACAAGATTCTTCAACTACTAAATTCTCTAGAGGCCAAGACAAAAAAAAGGGGAAGAATAACATCCAAAGACCCACAGCATACTGAAGGAAGGGAGGAATGGAGTGGGTAGGTATGGGCCATCTTGTCTTTGAAACAGGCTGGGTGTGGGCAGGTGGTCACAGTGTTAGGCAGCTGCCTTCCTAATGCTGCCACCAAGCCTAGAGCGACTCAGCTGGCACCTCACTTGCTGCCAGTGTTGACTCTCAGTATAGTCTGCTGTGATCATGCACATCGTGCCTGTGGGGCCAGAGCCACAGGCAGCAGTCATGCTGACACAACATCCYTCCCTCCTGCTACAGCCTTCTAGCACAGCCCTTCTCTCTTGAGGTTGTCCATTCATACCCCAGCTATGTGACTTCTTACCCAAGTTCAGAGTTCCCATTGTCTTCTTGCATGGATGACCACATTTGAGAGGTAAGTAACTGTTATCTCGCACTCCCTTGAACCCAGCAAAGTTTAACTAGAACAAAGTCTTATAACCAAGCCACACAAGGCACTGGCAAATGTTCCTGAACTCCCGAGTCACTGATTAACTTCACCTATCCTCAGCTTGCCTTTGCACCCACTCCCTTCCACATTAAGGGTGCTGCAAGGTTTGGATTGCACTCATCCTGCTGCAGAAGAGAGTCACCGCAGTAGGCCAAAGAACTTTGCTGTTGTGAAGAGGGCAGAGTATGTCAAAGGCAGAGTGCACTAACAGCCTATGTCTGCTTCCCCTTTACAAAAAATAGTGGGAATAACAGGAAAAAGGAGCAACTTTTTATAAAAAAAACTTATGACATGAAAAATCAGCACAGAAGAAAACCAAACACCACTTTGTATCACTCTGGAAAAATGCAATTCAAAGACCTACAACTCTCGTAAAGCTCTCGCTGGGCTGCCCTTTCCTGGCCTGGCTAAGGGGATGGATGACAAGACACATACAAAGTCTTAAATTYGATTACTGTGTTGGGGAAAACAGTCCGAACTGTTGTAAACCAACAAACAGGGAYAAGCTGTCAGCACAAGGATGCTGCAGGCTGCACTGGCATACRGACAGTAACCAGTGTTAACAGCCATGGCACCATTTAACAAAGCACTCAGGGTCACATACACAACTCCTCTGGAAGATACCAATGTCAACAAGTGTCAAGCATCTGAAGCTTTCCCAAAGTGCCCAGGGGTGAAGGCAGGGAACTAGGCAGACAAAAGGAGTACTCCAGTCTGGATGTCCCTGAGCTCCTGGGGATCACTCTCAATAAACATCACAGGCTTAATGTCGACAGTTCTCTGTTGAACACTGAGGAACTCCAATGACTCAGCACAGGAAAGGGTCACTGCATTTCGCTTTACAAGTAATTTTTAAGAAAACAACTCAAAACCGACAGTTCTCACCCATAGTTGAGCACAGGTCAAAGCAATAAATCATCCACTAGAAGATTATGACAAAGCAGCACAACTCAACAGATAAACCAATCGGCTTCCTTCAAAACCATCTCCAAGCTACTGCCTGAAGGAGAAGACTTTCACAGTCCATATTCTGACCACAGGAACATGACTTTGCGGCTTTTCTGTGCCTGGATTTTTATCCTCCTCCTTCCTGGCCTCTCAGATGGAGGGAAACTCCTGGTGGTGCCCATGGATGGAAGCCACATGGCTTAGACTAGAATAGAATAGAATCATTAAGGTTGGAAAAGACCTCTAAGATCATCAAGTCCAACCATCAACCCAACACCACCATGCCCACTAAACCATGTCCCTAAGCACCACATCTACACGTCTTTTAAATACCTCCAGGGATGGTGACTCCACCACTTCCCTGGGCAGCCTGTTCCAATGTTTAACCACTCTTTCAGTACAGAAATTTTTCCTAATGTCCAATCTAAACCTCCCCTGGCGCAACTTGAGGCTATTTCCTCTCGTCCTATTGCTAGTTACTTGGGAGAAAAGACCRACCCCCACCTCGCTACAACCTCCTTTCAGGTAGTTGTAGAGCGCGATAAGGTCTCCCCTCAGCCTCCTCTTCTCCAGACTAAACARYCCCAGTTCCCTCAGCCGCTCCTCATAAGACTTGTTCTCCAGACCCTTCACCAGCTTCGTTGCCCTTCTCTGGACACGCTCCAGCACCTCAATGTCCTTCTTGTAGTGAGGGGCCCAAAACTGAACACAGTATTCAAGGTGGGGCCTCACCAGTGCCGAGCATGGGGGGACAATCACTTCCCTACTCCTGCTGGCCACACTATTTCTGATACAGGCCAGGATGCYGTCGGCCTTCTTGGCCACCTCGGCACACTGCCGGCTCATATTCAGCCRGCTGTCAACCAGCACCCCCAGGTCCTTTTCCGCCAGGCAGCTTTCCAGCCACTCTTCCCCMAGCCTGTAGCGTTGCATGGGGTTGTTGTGACCCAAGTGCAGGACCCGGCACTTGGCCTTGTTGAACCTCAAACAATTGGCCTCAGCCCATCGATCTAGCCTGCATGCGGCAAGTGGTTGAAAAGCTCACTGAGAGAGGACATGAAGTGGTGGTGGTTATACCAGAAGTAAGCTGCCAGATGAAGACGACACAGGCGTACACGGTCTTACACATTAGAAGAGCTAGATGGTTCCTTGCATGAATACATTCTTACTCACCTGAAGGCTCTAGCATTACAGAACATATTGAAAACACCTGCTAAGGTGTTAATTTATCACTGCAAGAACTTGTTCAGCATCAGGGAAACAATGCAATACCTGGATCAACAGATCCCATTTCCCTGTGCAGAGTAACAGTTATTCATTATTTTTCTCTCCCATTTGCATTCTTCATGAGAGAATTTCCATGGTTTTCTTCATTACATGGATCTGTTTATTTTTTCTTTATGCTCTAGCTTATCTTTCAGCCTATCCTCTGAAATGCCCAAAGCCAGGGGCAGTAGATGTGTGTGAATGAGGCAATACTCTCAAAACTACATGCCATCCCATTCACCACTGGATAGATTAAAGACTGCAACAACATTCAAGTCAAGAAATGAGTCCTATGAGCTTTTCTTGACATTGTTGCTGAGGTTTAAAAAAATAGGTCAGATTTTGGCATCCTCTTGTTATATACCACCTGATTAAAGATACAGATTTCTTTATTTCAGAGTTAGAGGGCAGACACAGCAATGTAAACAAAGTTCCTAAACATTAGCAAACTGAACACTGAGAATCACCAATGCATTACCTTTGAAGCTTCAACAAGTTTATCACAGGCTCCGCATCGATACAAGTTCTCATCTTCAAAGTACTCTTCTTCTACATACATGTTCCACAGGGCCTCCTCCAAGCCAGCAACACCTTTTACCGCCACTGTTAGGTCTAAGAAATCTTCCTATGCAAAAATACAACAAAAAAATAAGGTAGTAAGTGGTGTAAGTTCACAGTACATTAGAAAGATACTCACCCCATTCACCATAGCAGATGTGAGCACTCATTTTGCTTTCATTGGGGGGGGGGGGGGGGGGGGGGG
>JAYKAV010003377.1:5679964-5707891 GCA_035582835.1 Phoebastria nigripes | reverse complement strand
AAGGAATGTTTTTTTAAATCACAAAGAGCAGTAACAGAATGTAAAGATATGTTTTACTGTTGTTATCCCACTGTTCAGCTCTCTCCTAACTACATCTACTAAAGGCAACGCTTGCCGACTCAGAAAATGCAATAACACTTGTTTTTTCACCTCTGAGTCACAGCCTGATGTAGGTGGTTTAAAAATGCCAGCCAAGACTTAACAAGGAAGTCACGCATAATTTTCACATGTCTTCAAGTCTGCAATGCCCTAACCAATACACACTACCTAGATTCAACAAGGCCACCAGTGACACTCAAGAAAGATGTCATTATTTTTGGAGTTTAAAAAAAAAGAACATCTAAAGTATCTTCAACAGACTCAACAGAAACCTATCCTGGAAAATCCTCTGGCTTTACCTGTCTCTCACTGATATTCTTGCATTCTTTACAAACTATCTGGTTGACAACAATCCCATGGTACAATCGATTAATAAGGTCATGACCCGAAGTCCCCACAAGGGAAGTTTCCAAAGCACTGAACAGAATCCGATTTAATTCCTGCACATCATGCTGCCTCATTTCCTGCATGAGAAAAAAAAAAAAAAAAAACAAACTTGAAGAAATAAAATAGTGCCATCTGCTTTGCTTATTGCTTAAAAACAACATATATTAAGTGTGACAAAGACAGCTGCCTCAATGACTACCCATATATTTACTACCTTGAGTAGTAAATTACTACCTTTATTATTATTTCTTATTCTTAATTTAGTTATGCTCTCTGAGTAGCTACAAGTACATAAACTATAACCCACATAAGACACTTTCACTTGGGTAGATTTAGACTAAACTCTAAGATGAGTTACACAGTTCAATTTAGGTAAGAATCTAAAGGACAAGAACCCTAATTACTGTTGGAAAAACGTTCCCGTAAAAACAACAGAAAAGCTACTGAAATTGTATTTCACAGAACAACTTTCTTCTGTTGCTCACTGTAAACAATTGGCATGTACCTCATGTGGAGATTCAATAATATACAACAATAGTTGACCCAATTCAATGCTATCTCCACAGCTGGAAGTATTTTAAGATATTTCTTAAATGTCAGACTTCAAAAAAAATCTTCTCCATTCAGGAAAAAGTTTATCAATGATGGTGTCACTGATGGTGATTTGTACCTCATTGCTGTTCCACCCAAAGCTCTCAGTAAGGTCTGTGGTAGACGCAGCTTGCTGGTCCAAGAGCAGAAGCTGAGCAAATAACCGTTGAAGTTGTAATGGAATTATTCGAACCTAGAAATAAAGAACAAAATATACCCAACAGATCAGCAAGAGTCTTCAAACCAATCATTTAAATAAAAAGAAAAATAATTTCATACAAAACTTGTTATAAACCACCATTGTCTATGGCTTTCATAACACAGGTTACTCAATTCACACCAAAACATCAGTCAGACTTGATTCCCCAAAATATACAGTGCCTCACCTTACTCAGCCAAAGACAGTCATGGAACATACGTTTTGTGATAAAGCAAAACTGTATAGATTAAAATTAAGCCATCACCATAGTAAAAAAGGACAACTTTCTCTGATATTTTTCGTAATATGAAACCCTAAGAACTCAGCTACAAGACATCATGACATACAGATTTAACACGTGCTACTCCTTGCTCAGTAAATGGTTTGGTGGCAGGGTGGAACGAGATAAGGAGGAGAATGGTTAATGTCAACCAGCTTGATCAGCTACCTATATTTATCTTTGACTTACAAAGAAAAAAAATTTTCCAAACAACCAGTTGTATCACTTCAACCCGAGAACTAAAGAATGAAATTCCATAGTCAACTTTAGTAAGCACTTTTTAAACAAAGATTAAATTCCAGTCTCATACTATCTTGTGCATGGGTGGGCTGTTAAACCTTCAGAGAGCCTCAGTGCAATCACCTGGGTTGCACACATATTTAGATTTTTTTTTTCTGGTGACAAGTAAGTCTTAGCACTGTAGCTTCAATTACAGAAGAGAAAAATCTAAGAAGGACTGTACAGACTGTTCCTGTTCCCCTTGAAGGCAAAAGAGTCTCCGCTTTCAAATTCAGCGGAAACAGGCTCAATATCTTACTTCTGAAGCAAAAGCTTATGGCACTGAAAACTTACATCTGCGTGCAAAATCAAGTATCAGCCAACCAACTTCAAAGTTAAGCTTTCATTCATTCTCATGAAAGGCTTTATGCGAATTGAAACGATATTCTTCTGAATCAACATTCAGCAGTGACTAATGACAAGAAAATTTTAAATACCTTTGCATCTGGTTTACTGCTATCATCCAGAGTCCCAAGTTCTTCAGGTCCTAGAGAGAACAGCGCCTCTATAGTTGTAAAGAAAAATGCCTATTTAAAAAAAGACAATGTCTCCTCTTTAAAGATTTATTGTATTTTAACTATCAAGCATTATGATGCTATTCTTTTTGGCAAATTAAGACATTAAACAACATTTCTGAACATGAGTCATCCTTGCAACTGGTTCAAGCTATAACAATAAAGCATAAGTAAGCATGAAGGTGTTTAGATGGCAAAATATCTATTTTTTCAGGAATTGTAGTGGTTGCGTTAAAAAAATGAACGACACTTTATAGACAGCATAACCTCTCTTATTTACACAAACTGTAACTGTCCACCTGTAAGAAAAGGTAATGTTTACAATTTACTTACATTTTGTGCAGAAGTGATGATACTAATTTTACAGACCAAGAGCTCTGAGTATTCTGTAATAACTTATTTGAAGTGAACTGAAATAAACTCTTCCTGAAAACGATCTGTGTTTGTGGTGTTTCTTTAATAAATAATGAGAAATGCAAGTCACTGTAAAATATCAATTCCAACATTACTTTAAGAAGATTTTGAACACATTACCTCTAAATTCAGGTGTGAAAAGCAGAGTCTGCAGAAGGGAATTGAGGTAGCAGGTCCCACCCTGATTTTTGATACCACTTAGGTTGGTGAAATCCCTGGGAGCTGGAGGCTCAGAATCTCTGGGCTTTGACTTCTTCCCTTTTCCACAATGATTGTTTGAAATAAAGGAAAAATCCTCTTCAAATAAGTCCCCAAACATTGTGAAGGCAGAATAGTCCTTAAAAAATACAAAATTATCTATTTACTGTAAAAAATGCAATTGAAACCACCCACCTCTAATTCTCCAAGATGAACCTTTCAGCCCTGACTGAAGAATTTCTTTATAACTTTTTTCATCTTGTTCTGTTCATTCTAAAAAATGAATGACATAACCACACAAAAGTGTGCACTAATATAACAAAAAAAGGGTGAATTAAAAGCATTTATGTTAGCACAGGTCTGAATGGACTTTTAACTAGAATCAAATACATCACATTTCAATTTCACATCAGCAAAAACATGCATAGCAAAATAAACAGGTCCTTCTAAACACCTATAATTAACTAGTGCTCAAGTTGCCCAGTTTCCTCCAGGAAAAGTATGCAGGGCCTCTCAATCTCACCAAAATCCCTGCATTGTGTCTCAACAAATCCATGAGCACAAGTAACCTTTCTCTAGTATTGGCCAGTTCAGATGGGAAGAGTGTAATAAATGGCCAAAAACACAGTGATATTTTATGAAAATACTATCTTTGCTTCCAGATGTTTGAGCCAGAAACTCAATGGCAACTAGTTCTTCTTATGGGAATTTTTTCAGTCCTTTCTGGAAGCCTTGMAACCTCTTAGCATGTACCAGCATTCCCAAAGTTAGATCCCTGTTGTTTTGTACTTGCCACCCCATAATTTCATTTGGTATGCTGTAGCTCTTGTATTAGCAGTGACTAATCAATGAGTTATACTGAAGCAGTGAATAATCATTCCCCTATCTACCTTCATTCCACTTGCGAGTTTACAGATCTTTATCATGTTCCACTCAGACATCTCTTCCAGACAAAAGCCTCCATAAAGACATATTCATTCCTACAACTGAACTTGTTCCCTCTCTTTGATTAACCCTATCTACCTCTTCTGAACCCCTTAAAACTTCTCCTTTGCCTGTTTCTGAGATCAGAGGACCACATCTGCCTACAATGTTCAAGACATGTGCAAACCACAGCTATATATATATATTATTTATATATTTATAAATAATAATGCTCTGGTTTGTTCTCTTTTTGTACAACTGCTGAGCACTGAACTGCTTTAAGCATTGTTTATTATTACCCCAAGGTCTCACTCCTGTATGTTCAGTTCAAACCCCACCACTATATACACATTTTACATAAATATGTGTATATATACATAACCATAAGGTTGTGATTGTCCCTGCTCCATGCTGCATCTCTTTGCACTCACCTACAGTTAATACTACCTGCTATTGTATCACTCAACCACCCATGAGCACGAAGACTTTAAAGCTCCACCGACGGCACTTGTCTTTACTGCAATATATCAGTTGATTTCACATGAAAAATTAATTGCCTCAGCATTCACTGTTTTTTTCCTGATAGTTTATGATATGCTGAACACAGGCCCTAGCAAAGATACAAAGAAACTCCCCCTCACTCCCCTCTGTCACAGTTGATCTTCTATTTCCTATCTTTTAGCTAATTATTTAATCAAGTAACAACTTTCTTCTCCTGTGTCAGCTTGATTTCTTTAAGGGCCTTCAATGGCAAACCTTATTAAACACCTTTTGAAAAGCCAAACATAGTTGATACCCCCCATTGAACCAACCGGTAGTTCTTCAGGCATCTCCTAGAACTCTTTGTATAAAACAGGATTACATTAAGCCCATTTTAGTCCTTCCCACAGTAGAGCAATTTTTAGGCAAAAGGCTACGCTCACAGCCATGAAGCAGCACAGCAGTGTTCGCTCTGCTTGTCTATAATGCTTCTTCAGCACTTTGTACAATACATATCCCCTTATAAACCCCCACAAAATAAAATTATGTGGCTGGACATCCTTCTTAATGAACACAGACAGGAAAGAAATCATTTTGATCTCTTTGCATTAAGTTTTTCTCCTCTGAGTGCAGCTCTTACACCTTGATCACCTAAAAAAACTCAAAAAACCTGTAACACTTCAAGACGTAATTACTAGGTTTAGCACTCTTTCCAAACTGCCTCGCAGCCTTCACTCATTTTTCCAGTTAGACCTGCTGCACTTTAGCATTTAACCATCCAAAGATTATGACCCTTCCTATTCTCCTCATCTCAATACACAACAGCTTGCTCTTAATAGATTTGTTCACCATAAAAAGGCACATATCTAGGAGACAACGATCATCTTACTGACAGTCTGCTGTACCACCCACCACTCCAGAGAAGCACTTCAGCTGGACAGTGCCAAATCCTCCCTCGCTCCTTATTTCAGGATTCTCAAAGCACTGCTTGCTAGCAGCTTCCTTCCCTTAAAAATCATACAGTAATATAGATTAGAACGAATCTCTGGGTGATGTCTCTGGCCCAACGCCCTCAAAAAGCAGGGCCAACTTAAGAGCACATCGCTTATCAGGGCCTTGCCCTGCCAAAGTTGGAATAACTCCATGAAAGGAGATCCCAAAACCCCTCTAAGCCCCTGCCCTATATTCCTTATCTCTGATGGGAACCTCCCGTGTTGTAACTTGGCTCTGGCACCTCTCATCCTACCCCAGTGCACCCCCTGCAAGAATCAGGCTGCACCTATGCCCTCCCGACAGCAGTACGGTCTCCACCTCACCTTCCCTTCTTCAGGCTGAACTCACCCGGCTCCCCCTGCCTCTCTCCACCTCCCATATGCTCCAGCCCCGGAGTCCTCACAGGGCTGGGCCCAGTCTTCAGACGCGGTCTCACCGGTACCGAAGAGAGGACGAAGACCGGTGCCCTGGGCCTGCCGCCCGCACCCCGGCCGGCCCGCAGCGCCGGGGCTGGCGGCGCACGGCCCCCCGCCGCCCCTAGCCCGACTCACCGCTCAGAGCCAGCGCCTGCAGCCGGGCCGGCGCCTACCACCACGGCCCCGGCGCCGCCGCCATCTTTGTTGTGGCGCCGCGCAAAGCACGCTGGGACCTAAAGGCCGCCGCGGCCCCGGGACTTCACGCACCTGCCCAAGCCCCGGAGAAAGAACAGCGGCGCCCCCTCGCTCCACCCGCTCCACAGAGCGAGGGACGCCTCCTGGAAGGGGCGGGAAGGAACCGCCGGGCAGGGGCGCCGATGCGAACCGAACACCGGCCGGCAACGCGGCCCCGGGGCGGGCGGGCGCGCACAGCCTGCTGGGAGTCGTAGTGCGGCGCCAGAGCGCCACGGGGCTGGCGGGGGGGCAGCCGCACTGCCCGCTGGGAGGGCGTACCTCCCCGCAAGGCCTTCTGGGGGCTGTAGTTTCCTGCCGGCCGCGGTGCAGTGTGGGAGTCAGTCTGCTGGTGGCAGGGGTGACACCTCCGCGTCGCGGGGGTGAGGGGGCAAGTGTTGCCATGGAGACCCCGGGGCCTGCGCTGCCTCGCCAGCCTGAGGGCCTGGAGGAGGCCTGGCCTGCCCCAGCCCTGTTTCTGCTGGGTGGTGGACCTGGCAGGGGAGGAGAGCAACACAGCTCCGCCATCACCCAAACCTCTCAGACCACCACCAGGGACAGGCCCTGCTGAAGCCTTCTGAAAAACGTAGCCTGCGATGAAGCTCAGCGTACCAGCCTTGTAGCACAACGGCTTCTGCTGCCAGGAAGAGCCCTCATGGAGTCGGGGGCTGCTTCTCCACCCACCCGTCCTGGTCCAGTTCCCTCCTAGGCATCGCATAGCCCCATCAAGTGTAGGCCAGGGCTTGTACCTGCATTGGGATTGCAAATACAGATGAGCCTGGCCAATAATCAGAGAAGACTAGCTCCCTCTCTGAAACAAGCAGGTGTTCACAGCTGCCTTCCTAATGCTGCCACCAAGCCTAGAATGACCCAGCTGGCACCTCACTTGCTACCAGCGTTGAGTCTCACTACGGTCCACTGTGATCACGCACATCGTGCCAGTAGGGCCACAGAGCCACAGGCAGCAGTCATGCTGACACAACGTCCCTCCTTCCTGCTACAGCCTTCCAGCACAGCCCCTCTCTCTTGAGGTTGTCCATTCCTCCCCTGGCATTCCCCAGCTATGCGGCTTCTTACCCAAATTCAAAGTTCCCACTGTCTTCTTGCATGGATGACCATGTGTGAGAGGTAAGCAATTGTTATCTCGCACTCCCTTGAACCCAGCAAAGTTTAACTCAGCAAGAAACCCCTGCCAGATAACCAAGCCAACTGAGGGAGTCACTGGCAAACTCTCAAACACTCAGAAACGCCTCTAAGGTACTGATTAACTTCACCTGTCCTGCGCTTGCCTTTGCACCGATTCTCTTCACGTTAAGGGTGCTGCGAGGTTTGGATGGCAAATTCGTCCTGCTGCAGAAGGGAGGGGAGGGGATGGCAGGACATTTCTCTACCAGCTCTCTGCTTACTCCTCTTCAGAAAATAAGGGGTGCCAAAAAAAAAAGACCTTTAAAAAAAAAAAAATCAACCTTTTAATGAGAAAATGCTGTTTGCTAAACTGGTCATAGATCATTTTTAACGATCGATCATTTTTAAGTGTGTTTTATATAAAACAATCATTTTGAAGTGTGTTTTATATAAATCTGGAAATAACAGCATGTTTTAGTTACTATTAATCTTTTTTTCCTTACAATAACATAAAGGATTCTGAGAGGTTTTTTTTTTCACTTTTGCCTCAGATCTTCTCCCCCTACTCTGAAGCTTAAATATTTTGTTTTCTGAAAAGTTATCAACTGCCTGAAAGAGAACTGCTTTCTGCCACTCATTCAGTAGTTTCCCTACACAAGGAGAAAGTTACAGGCATTGTAACTTTTGGGAAAAAGAAATAAAAAGACTGATAGGAAAACAGGAAGAAAACAATACGTAATTAATTTCATTGCATTGACCATGGTACACAAGGGAGAGAAATATTGTTTCTGTATCTCAGTTGTGTGCGTGAGGGACAGAGGCTGTATGGCTCTAAATATCCTAAGTTTCATTATTTTTCCATGTCACGGTGCTATTTAGGCACCTAATCGTTTTGGCATTGATAACGTCAAAAGCAATGCTGTGAAGCTGGTGGCTCTTGCAAACCCACGCTTGCGCTGAAGCTGCTCTTTTAAGTCAGGTCCGATATCTGGGCTCACACCTGAGTCTCTACTGAACAATCCAAGCCATATGGGGAGTAGTAATCTTTAAAACACATCTAGACATACACATCATGTCTTATGTCTGGCCTCTACTTGATGTATAGGCAAGAGGTGAGGAGTTCTCAACTGCCTGAGGGCCATCTCGTAGGCTGTGAAACAACTGCGTTACTGCTCTGAAGCAAGAACCCGGGCTTCGGCTTCACAGATCTCTGCCTGAGCTGCCAGGTCAGCCTCTCTCAGCGTCTCTTCTTGGTGTCGTAGACTGTTGAGATTCCTGCTAGCTCAGAAGAGTTGGTTCACCTGCCCTTTCCCCTTATCCTGAGGGTCTCCTGTTCTGTCCTCAGAGAAATTATCTGAACATCCATGTCTCCAGCCACAATGAAATTTGTTGAGGCTGTTTTCATTTGTTACTGTGGTGGTGGAGTTGTTTGCACCAGACTTGCCTTCCCTGGCCCTGGCCAAGGGGTAAGACAGGACACATCAACGATCAAGAGAGAAGTCCTATGAAATCTGACGAGCATGCTGAGGAGCTAGTTCTCCTTTGAACACTGAGGAACTCCAATGACTCAGCACAGGAAAGGGTCACTGCATTTCGCTTTACAAGTAATGAAAAAAAAAAAAAAAAACAACCCACAACCCAAAGCAGTGAATCATTAACTAGAAGGTTATGACAAAGCAGCACAACTCAACAGATAAACCGATCGGCTTCCTTCAAAACCATCTCCAAGCTACTGCCTGAAGGAGAAGACTTTCACAGTCAATATTCTGACCACAGGAACATGACTTTGCAGCTTTTCTGTGCCTGGATTTTTATCCTCCTCCTTCCTGGCCTCTCAGATGGAGGGAAACTCCTGGTGGTGCCCATGGATGGAAGCCACTGGCTTAGCATGCGGCAAGTGGTTGAAAAGCTCACCGAGAGAGGACATGAAGTGGTGGTGGTTATACCAGAAGTAAGCTGGCAGATGAAGACAACACAGGCGTACACAGTGAAAACATATCCAGTGTCTTACACATTAGAAGAGCTGGATAATGCCTTTCATGAGTACATTGCCACTCACCTGAAGGACCTGCCTTTCCCACTGAATGCTCTAGCACTGTACAACAACTCAGTGCACGTTTTCCGTACATTCTTTGTTCAGTGCAAGAATCTGTTCAGCAGCAAGGAGACCCTGCAGTACTTGAATCAAAGCAGCTTTGATGCTGTCCTGACAGACCCCATTTTTATGTGTGGAGCAACACTTGCTAATTATCTTTCTCGTCCGTTTGTGTTCTTCATGAGAGGATTTCCTTGCAACTTGCACTATGAAGCACCGCAGTGCCCAAGCCCTCTGTCCTACACCCCGAGACTATTTACCTTCAACTCAGATCGCATGACTTTTTTCCAGAGAGTGGAAAATGCACTGGTTGCCCTCCTGGAGCTTGTGTACTGTAACGGTTTCTATGAAGACGCGATAAAGTTTTCCTCCGAAGTTCTTCAGAGAGATGTATCCCTGCTAGACCTCCTGAACTCTGCTTCCATTTGGCTTCTGAGATTTGACTTTGTGTTTGAGTATGTCAGACCAGTGATGCCCAATATGGTCTTTATTGGAGGTATAAACTGTGCTCAGAGGAAACCACTGTCTAAGGTATGTTCTTTTTCCTCCAAATTATACATTTTCCACTGAAATGTGATTATGTCATTTCTGGAAGTTTAGTGCTATTGAATTTTTTTATTTCTGGTAATGATTTAATACAACCAGGTTTTGGCAGTTGTTTTCCACAGGCTGAAATCAAATTACCTTGATGGAGGCAGATGACTTATTTGAATTAATGAGGATTTTCTGACAAGTCCAACAAAAAATGACTTCATCTGCCAGCTACAAATTACTGTCCTCAGTGAATGTATATTATTTACCAACCAGACGCAGTTTTGATTTAATTTTCATGGAGTCTGACATATATTTCTTTGACCTGACCAAAAACCCAAAGACCATGCTCTGAGAGTCGTCTTTGGTTTTTAACTCTAGGCTCAGCAAAGTCAGTTAATTTGCTTTGGTTTTGTTTTCATGACATAGAGTTTCCAAACTGGCTGTCTATGTTAAGTTATTTCTGTTTGCAGATCATGGTGAAATATAAATGTCATGTTGAAATGGGAAGAATTAATCTAAAATAGTGTATTTGGTGAAAGACACTTGCACGCAAAACTCAGATAATTTTTCGTACCTATTTCTTCACATTTGCTTTTACCAGAATTGTTCTGCAGGGTTTTCAAAGCTAATCTAGAAATTTAAATCTATTTTGATAGTTACCATATAGTCTCTAAAACAATTAATAGCACTAGACATTTCTTTCCAGGCACAACACAGGACACAAACATCTTTCCTTTGAAATTATTCCTTCACTTCTAAGTTGTGGTCACACAATATCATTGCACAATTGCAATACAGTATCTTTGAGCTGAAGGTGTTTTTCTTTCTTCTTTCAGATTTCTTTTATACTCTAATGGGTTTATGCAGAGTCCACTGAACTCAATAAAGAATAAGGCAAACAATAATATTATAAATTAGAATATTAGAATAATATTATAAATAAGGCATTCTCTCACATTAGGCTCAAGAGAGCAGCACTTCGTAGTTTGAGATTTAAGAGGCAAATTCTTGCTGGTTGCATGACATAAGTCATTACTTTTATATCCTGAAGGTCTCAGAGCTACAGTTTGTAGCTTGCTACAGGGGTAGAACCATCCTGCCCTTATTTTATACCTGGCGCCTCCCGTCTTCACACTGACATTTGTCATTTGGTGAAAATCACATGTTCCAAACTTTGAAAAACCTTGTGTATCTTCAGTCCGCCTTTTCTAGCTACATTCTCTCCAGAGAGCAGAGGAGTTTCTCCTATTTCACTTCGAACAGTGCCCAGCAGCAAGGCAATAATGTAGTAGAGTGTAAACAAATGTGAAGTGAGTCATATGGGAGGAAAAAAAATCTACCTATCCATACACAGTGGTAAACCCTGGGTTGATCATTACTGTTCAGAAATATAATCATATGATAAGAATAGATAGTTCTCTGAAACCCGGTAGCCCATTGCTCAACAGACAAGAAAACAAAAAGTTAGGATGACTAGGGAAGGGAGAGAGAACAAGAGATTCAAAATGAGGTTTTGTTTCGCAGACGAGTAGCTTAAGCCACAGACTTTTCTTTTACACCACCTTCCATAGTTTTCCACAGGCAGAAAAATCGGGCATTGTGGCCTCATTCCAGAAGAGGGCTCCTTTCTGCCGTATTTGACACGGTCCCGTGGAGTACCTGCTCTGGAGCTGAAGGCATCAGGGTGCTGAGGAGCTCGTGCTTTTGCAGAACTGGGCATGTGTGTCTTATCCAGCACAGAGCTGGGAATTAAATCCCAAGTTCCTTGATCTTTCTGAGCCATAAGCATCATCCAGAGCCTGCAGTCTCAGAGGGAGTGGGAGAACATGAGACCACAGGACTGGGCCTGGGGGAACACAAACTGCACTTACTCATTGACTAAGATAGCCTCAGGCTGGGTTTCCTCTTGTCCCCACTTTACATAGGCATCTGTCTCAGTAGCAATTACGTATTCATTAACAGGCACATAAATCCAGTTGCCAAGTCGCAACGTGCCTGGAGGTTTAATACAAGGCTTGCAGGAAATCAGACCGAGCAGAGGTCCTGTGCCAGCATCATCCTCTAATGACTCCAGAAGTACCTGAAGGCTGGCATGGTAAGCTGTCCGTCATTACGGAGGCATCGCAAATGAACTCAGACTGTGAGCCCTGAGACACTTCGATGAATATCTCATCTTTAGCCAAAGTTAATGCAAAGTTGCTTTTTTTGGGCAGCTCGTAAAAGCAAAGTGCATATGATTTGATCAAAGCAAAGTTCAGAAATGTAATCTATAGCAACCTTTCAACGTTGTACCTGTTTTTTTTAACCTAAAACACCCATTACTTATTTAAACAACTGGTTAACTTAAAACATTAAGATAACCCCGGATTTAAGTAGGTAGTTACTCAAGTAAAGGAGAAGTGTAACTGAATAAAGACCCTGTGGTTTGTCCCTCCAGCACAAGGATTAAGAAAACAGGTCCTGTTCTGAAACCCTCCTGCCAGAGACAGCAGCATCTGGGAAGCTCTGATAAGGAGACATTTCTAACTCATCCTTTGAAATATGCAATTAAAGTGGAATACAAAGACTTTGGCAAGAAGCCAAAGAATACAGTAAGCAGTACCAAAGCACGCGCCCATACCTGGTACACAGAGACACACTTTTCAAAAGCCTGCACAACCCAAACATCACTTCGTGTGACCTCAGAAGGGATCCTGTCATGTCTGCGGGTACTGTTAATTTGCTAACATGGGTAGCTAGGATTAGTACAGCTATAGGGGAACTCTTCATTTTCAGCACTGAAGCAGTAGTCATCACTCTGTTCATGAACCAAATACTAGGGTCGTATTTTTCGTGCAATATTCAAGGTGTTGATGAACCTAGTGGCAGTTCAGAGCAGCCTGATACCACGTCAGCATCTGTTTATTATGCTTTTGTAAAGGATGTTGAGCACCTTTAAAGCTGACAATACTGTTCGTCTGTCTTATATTGCAATGGCAAAATACGCAACATCAGACAAGTAAAAGCAGCACTACTTTTGAAAAAGAAAGTTTAACCGTCATGCATTATACATCTTCAATGCACAGTATGTATCAACCTGAAACAGCTGCTCTAACCAAACAATTCATCTCACTGTCCACCAGTTTGCTCTTGTCCACATCCCTGTGCCTCCCATATTTTGAAGAAGAGATACTGAAGGAAGCTGTAAAACACAGTTCTTTCGACAAAAATTCCCTCATATCAAATGGAACTACCGCCTTAGTTTCCTTTACCGTGGGAAGTTTGTCTTCTGGTTAAATTAAAACACCTTTTCTAATGTGAGTCTAAAGGTACAATATTTGACAGAGGTCTATGCACAAAAATCTAGAAAGGTTATAAAAGTATTATATTTACAAATATCAAACACATTGCCCTACAAAAGTTAGGAAATGTTCCAATTACAGTTACCTGGGCAGCCTTAAATGTCACCTTTCTGTTAGGATACAGTCATTAATTTCAGGATCACATACTATCATTTTCATATGATTTCTATGTACAGCTTAGGAAAGGGCTGCCCTAGAAATGATCTATGTTCTGTGATTTGCTAAGCTGCCTGCTGCTTCTTGCTCTTGCAAAGACTTAGAGTAAGATTACTTTCCAACTTGCAGTCAACTTTTATGGGTTGTTTTTCCTCTGAAGTCATGCTAGCCAAACTACATACTATCTTATCCTGTGCAGGCAAATGCCAGTGTATCTCCATAACTATGTAAAACGTAAGGGGGCAATCAGGCAGGTTCATGTCAGCAGCTACCAACCTGCATTTGCCTGACACTGTTTAGCCTCAAAAAAAGGCCTGGGTTCAATTACAGAAGGATTCCTCCATGTATAAGCCTGATCCATCATCCAGAAACCTGGGAAATCAAATTACATTATTCACACACTCTTGCATTTGAGCAACCTTTTCCTGCTTGCAAGACCTAGAGCATAAGGGGGTGAGCAATCTCATCTAACAACAGGAAAACAAATCCAGTAGATGAAACAAACATTTCCAGGCTGCCTCAACAAACATTTGGGTTTAGTTCTAGTTTTAGTGCTGCTCGTATAACAAGTAGCTGCTGAGGTATCCATTTGCTATCCTCTTCCCTTAGTGCCATTCACTGTTTGCTGCTCAGGTTAGAAGAAATCCACACATCACAACCAGTCCAACTCAGAGATAAGCAGTTTGAGAGAGTTTTAGTACTTTTTCCAGCTGAAGCAATCATAGAGTGAGGGGTAAGCACACCTGCACCCAAACCCCTCAACATGGTTATGGCTTGGGGTCCAAGCAGTCTCAACTCCTCAGAGCTGTTCATGCCAGTGCAGCTCTGCTCCATCACTGCAACGCTCCTTGCCAGCAAAAAGAAACACCCACACAAGCCTTATGGTGAGAGGTACTCCTGGGAGGAAAATAAATCTGCAGTCTTGAGTCACCCAAGCTTCAGCCTTGTTTAACATAAAATTTCTGTCCTTAGTATCCAGTGGGAAAGCCTTTTCTCCCAGATGCCAGGAGCTCGCATATGGTTCTCACTCTTTGAGGCCTCTGTTCCTCAAACTACGCTGCGGTCCTTGTCTGCACATACAACTGGAGTTGGTAACCAGCACCACATCCTTCAAACCTGCAATGGGCCCAGGTGCCCTTTGCTACTGGATAATGAACAACGAACACATGTAAGCCTAGCATGTTATTTTGAAAAATGAGCCAGTCTGTTAATTTTCTGAATAATAATTACCCAGCTTACATCTGACCTCAGCTGATTCTGTGCTAACCTGAGAACTTCATCCTTTCTTTGTCTGTTTGTCTGTTCTCTGTTTAACTCTAATTTATCTTTTTTTAATTCTGTCCTTCCTGTTGCTGTCTCACCTTTTCCACAGTTTTTGCTCTGATGGTCTGGTACAAAAAGCAGGGAGTCTGTTGAGTCCATAAGGAAATGTAGCCATACTAGCAAGAGACTTGTTCTCTTATAGACACTGGAAGATGAAATTTGTATTGGCTGTTTTCAGCTAATGATTTTGCTGTTGAAGGTCATATCCAAGTGCAGAGAAAAAAACACACCAAGCAGCAAGTTCCAAATGGATTTGGTCACTTCTTATCACAGCACTTGCAATACACTCTTTATCTCTGAATATCCAGTGTTTAATCAGAATTATTCATAAATCTGTTCAGTCTCACGCTTTCAGTCTGTGCCTTACAAAACTGCCTCCCACCTCTCACTCCCCCATATTTGGCCCTCTCTAGAAATTGGTTCTCCATGTCCAAAGCTGGTTCCTCCATGTCAGCATGACACTGTGAAGCTACACAGAGCAGTGCTAGCACCCTTTGGGTGTCTACTGAGACAAACCCCATTGCCTAAGGCTGTAAGGGTTTGTTTCTCCATACTGAAGATGCTGGGAATCCCACCACCACTTATAAAAGGAAGGCACAGGAAAAACTTTGTGCTGCTGATAGTTTTGCATCAGCTCTTTTCTTCACAAGGATCTCTTCCTTAGCACCACCCAAAAGACTTTGGTCTGGCATTGCTTTTACTTGCATAAAGACAAAACATTCCTCCAGCAAAGCCCTGAGGGCCTCAGTTCACTGCATGTTCCCAGAGGATAGCAGCGAATGCCAGCAAACAAGGGGTCACACCACCCTAGTAGAGCTTTCTTTGGAAACCCAAGCTGGGGTATTACCACCTATTTTTTTTATAACATCCCAGCAATCAGTTCCTCCCTCAGGAAACATGAACTGTAGGGACAGCTTGTGCCTTCCTGTGAGTGGATTCAAACCCACAGGTCCAACTACCAAGTTCCTGGCTAATTTAATCAAGAGAGGATCTTGGGCTGCTGCCCAGAATGGAACATGGAAGAGGAAAGGTGAGTTTGCAGCTCCGTCAGGGCTCATAGCTGAAGAGGTCCAGGAGACACTTGTATGTGGTTGCTTATGTTACCGCCTGTATCTGTGAAAGGAGGAGAGCTCAGAAGCCTAGTTTGCTTGTTGGGGTTTTCCATGTGTATGTTATCAGTGGGATTAGTAAAAGATATCATATCTCCTCCTAAATTTTGTCTTGCTCACAATATATAAAAAGGGTTTTCAGGACAGTGACCAAAGACCAAGGCTCCTTCTTTGTGTCCCAAAAGGTCTACACCAGCCTCCTTTCCCTTCACTTGCCCTGAACCCATCATTTAGTTCATTTTTTTTGTCCAGTACCATGGGGAGAAAAGCCAAACAGGATTGTTCTTTTCCTCCTCAGATTTGGGATTGCATGGTACACCCTGGTAGCTGTGATATATTCATAAGACATGCAGGTTTGACTGCTTCCAGGAGGTGGGAATTTAACATCAGCCTTTTACATACTGGTTAGGTGTTCTCAGTTAGGCTAGTCCATAAAAGAAATGGTGTTGCAATTTCCATTCATTCTGCGGGGTGTATTTTAAAGGTTGCCTTTTGAAAGCAAAACCAGGCTTATTTTCTCACTGGGTACTTACCAAGTCAATGGTATTAACCACAAGTATTATTACAAGATGACATCCCTGGTCGTCTTAGTTTCATGAAGGAAGGAATGTGCTGACATACTTCGAAGCTTAAAAATTAACAAAAAGTACAAAGGGGGACATCTGTTGTTTTTCAACGTTTTTCTCCCTTTCCCTGTTATTTGAGCAATATTGAAGGATAACCACAACAATATTGGGAAGTTAAATATTTATTTCTGCAGTCAATAAGTTCCCTGCAGAAAAGTTAAAGCTTGCATGGACCTTCATATAAAGGACAGTGTCGGATGCCTCCAGATCAGAACTCTCCAGTTTACTTCCACCAAAATGGCTCTTCCGTTTCAGTGTTTTTACCAACGTACTTGGATGTTTCTTCTTCTGACATTATCTTTAATCTTTGCTGAAGGTGGAAAGATCCTGGTGATACCTCAGGATGGAAGTCACTGGCTCAGCATGCGCCCAGTGGTGGAGAAACTCCAGCAAAATGGACATGAAGTTGTTGTGGTTATACCATCAACAAGTTTGTATATGAAGCCAAAGGAGCCTCAGAATTATACAGTGAAAGTATATCCAATACCTTACGCAGACGAACATTTAGCTGTTGCACTCAAGTCATTCGTTAATGCTCATTTTATTGAACAATCTGTTTTGAATATTACTATTACAAGGTATCAAAGCATGTTAGAAATTTTCAGGTTCTTTTTCACCAACTGTAAGAGCCTTTTGCACAATGAAGACATGATGCAGTATTTGAGAGAAAGCAAATTTGATGTGGTTTTCACGGATCCAATTCTGATGTGCGGACCGATAATTGCTGAGTATCTTTCAGTTCCTTCTGTCTACTTTTTGAGGGGGTTTCCTTGCGGTATGGATTCTGAAGCTACCCAGTGTCCAAACCCTCCTTCGTATGTCCCCAGACTCTTCCTAAATAATTTAGATAGCATGACATTTGCTCAACGCTTGAGGAATATGCTGGTCCATATGCTGGAGTTTGTTTACTGTAAGCCTATATTCGCTCAATTTGAAGAACTTGCATATGAGATTTTTCAAAAGAAAGTGACAGCTACAGACCTTCTAAGCCATGGATCTGTTTGGCTAATGAGATATGATTTTGTGTTTGAGTTCCCGAGACCAGTGATGCCAAACATGGTTTTTATTGGAGGCATAAACTGTGATCAGAAGAAAAAACTGTCTCAGGTATAAAATTTTATTTTGTTTTTATTGAAAAGGCAAGAACATAAATATTTAAACATCCTTACATCAAAACCTAACTGACAACACCTTGGTATTTAAAGATAGAAAGCTAATGAGAAATCCTGCATGATGCAGAAACGTTATTTCCTACTATCTAGCATTCAGATTAAATCATATCCTGGCAAACCTAAAGTCTTATCAGATATGAAAATTTAAGTGACAGGTAACTTTTATGCAAATGATAAGCTGTTTTGTTGAACTGAAGCTCACCTGAATTTTGGTGAGTTGCAAACTTTCCTCCCCAACAGGAGCCAGACTTGGTAGCCTCCATTTCATCTAAGTTGCTTATGCCATGTCCATCTCCGTAAGAGCTGTCCCTGCAACCAAAGCCAGGCTCAGAGGACTTGGCTATATTGCTCTGAAAGAGCCTGAAGAACATCCATGAGCACAGTCTGCTTTCTGTCTGCCCCATGGTGTCCTCCCTTTCCAGCTCTGTCATGGACTGTCCGGCCATACTTCTGTAGACCCGTTCTCCTTTCATAGACATTGAAGGTTATAGGACTTAAGGTGTTAGCTGTTTATCAGTTCTTTTTCTGTCACGTCCATCTGCCAGGTTGATTCATTTACATCTTTCCCGTTACGTCAAGGTGTCAATATCTAACCTTCAAAACAAAGCCTTTTTAAAATGTATCTTCCCCTTCTTTCATAGGCTATTTAATTAGGTTTTAAGCTTTTCTGGGCGTGGATGTCTTCTGTAAATTCCCACTCAGGTTTTTGGGTACAACCAGGTCTCTGAATCAAGTACAGCATATTCTATAGCAGATCAAAAGCAGGAGAGGGATATTCAAGTATTACAAATTGTGAGTGCCTCTGAAACAGAGTAGTGTAGAAGAAAGCCCTACTACCCTCCCCTTTTGTCCAGATAAGTATGTTTAGTATATTGTGTTGGAAGTGGTAGAGCCAATCCTCTTACCAGGACAGTCTCTAGTGCTACTTGGTTCACTCTAACTGGTTATATAYGTTCAAATGAAGGAAAAGGAGTAGCAGTTACTCACAAGGGGTCTTTCAAAAGGACATGTAGTCAGGAGTGGAAAAGATCGCTGATCGGATATTAAAGACCCAAGCAGATGGCTATAAATGCCCCACATGGGACATGCATGAGTTTCTTCATTTGTCAGTCTAGCTGAAATGCATCTTCTTCTAGTGTTCATTTGACATCCTTTTCAGAGGTTATGAGCAACAGGTCTGTTTCTGTGCATCATCTCCTCCTGAGCCATTTGAAAATTCCCATTAAGTTAATCCTGCATTTTACAAGCCTGGCACATCTTCCCCAGAGCCTCCTCTTCTTCTTCCCATACTAGGACCACAGCCTCATTACACTTCTTTCTTACGCTTTGGAGGAGAAAACCGTATCCCAGAGGTACCTGCCCAGCCACCTACTTATGAACTTTTATGGTGAGAGGTTATCACCAACATTTAAAAACCCAGCAATTTACAGCTGAGAAGGATCTGGCCCCACAGAGTTCATGAACTGTTTCAGTCATGAACTGAACTGACATGGGCCATGAACTAGAAACTTGTTGTTGGTTGATGTTATCTGAGGTACAATGGTGAACCGCTGTTTTACAACTCGGTTTTATACCTGGTAGGATAAGGGGTTAGATAGAAGTTATATGTAGAGATGGGGAAAGATTTTATGTTGGCTGCTTATTGTCAAAAAAAGCAGATTTGCATCAATGAAAAAAAAATTAATTTTTCTCAATTGTACCAACTGGTTTTGGTTATTTAAACAAACCAAAACCAAAACCAAACCCCAGGTACTTCAACATTGATTTTTCATATTTATCTTTACTATAAGATATGTTTCACTGTACTACTTGCCTCAGTTTCATTAGAAAAGAAAAAGCTTATTAAAAAAATACCAAATTACTACACTCTGTGACAA
Source organism: Phoebastria nigripes (assembly GCA_035582835.1). Classification (NCBI taxonomy): domain Eukaryota; kingdom Metazoa; phylum Chordata; class Aves; order Procellariiformes; family Diomedeidae; genus Phoebastria; species Phoebastria nigripes. The sequence goes on along the minus strand of JAYKAV010003377.1, from coordinate 5,688,527 downwards.
CTCTGACAGCCTTCAGTGGCACAGAGGACTCTAACATTACATGGAAACGAGTAATTTTGGTGCAGTCTTTATAGACCCAGTACTACCACGTGGGATAATTCCAGCAGTGTTTCTGTTCATCCACTCTGTGGATATATTTCTTTCATGGATTCCCATGTACCGTAGAGCATGCTGTCAGTAAATGTCAGTAAAGGTTGCTGGGTTGCTGATGGTAAGAAGTGTCATGAGGCTGTGGTCCTCGTATGGGAAGAAGAAGAGAAGGCTGAGGCACTGAGCTGTAGTCTCAGCTTGGGAGAGCGAAGTGTACGATAGGAGACACACCTTTCTCGTGCTCATGCAAACCTGCTTTTGAAGTACAAGCCTCATCTCAACCTTTTATCATCATTAATCACCTACCATGACTTCCATTGCATGCAAACTTGTGAACACCTGAAATTTGAGGCAAGTCAAAAGGGCAGAGGTATCATTAGAAACCATTGGCACGTGGCGTGTTTGCGTAGGTGGAGCATAGTTACAAAAGCTTGCGAACGACCCCTGGCCTCTCTCGTGCAAGGGTGCCTGTCCATCCCACTGGCAACATGCTGGTGGCAGTGCTGCTCCCCTTCTTGCGCTGCCTGAGTCCTGCTGCTGCTGGGAAACTGCTGGTGATCCCGGTGGAGGGCAGCCACTGGCTGAGTATGAAGAAAGTGCTGGCTGAGCTGAGCAAGAGAGGGCATGAAATAGTTGTTATTGCACCAGACAGCAAAATGCTGATAGATTCCTCAGGGATATATGAATTGAAAACGTATCCTGTACCTTTCAAAAAGGAAGAGATGGAAGAACTTACGCGCTCACTTGGTGCAAACTGTTTTAGTGAAGAGCCTTTCCTGATGAGAATTTTGAATACTTGAGATAATTTCAGAAGGAGCTTTGCCATGTTTCAAGCTTCCTGCAGTTCCTTACTGTACAACAAAGAGATGATGAAATACATCAAAGAAACTAAATTTGATGCCATCTTTACAGATCCTCTGACACCCTGTAGACAGATAATTGCTTTGCACTTTTCTATCCCTACTGTTTTCTTCTTGCGGGGCATCCCGTGTGCTATAGACATTCACGCTGCTCAGAGTCCAGACCCACCGTCCTACGTCGCACAAATGTTATCACTCAATACAGATATTATGATGTTCCCTCAGAGAGTGAAGAACTTCCTGATCAGCCTTTCAGAGTCTTTCACCTGCAGGATGGTCTTTTCACCATTTGAAAGCCTGGCCTCAGACTTTCTTCAAAAGCCGATGACAATTACACAGCTTTTAAGCATGGGTCTATTTGGCTGAAGAGACTTGACTTTGTCTTTGACTATCCCATGCCTATAATGCCCAATATGATTTTTCATTGGAGGCATAAACTGCGAACAGAAGAAACCATTCTCTCAGGTCAGTGACTGGCTGGGAAAGGTGTAACAAGGGAAAAGTTCTGGCAGTCATACACCTGCATGATCTGGTGAGGTCTAATAGTGTGTTTGATATGGACATTTCTTACATAAAGAGATAATTTAGATTAATGCTTTCTGTATAGCCGATCCACATGAAGAACAGAGTGTTATAGTTGACTAGGAGAACATGATGTGATTCCACCTCCTTTCCTTGGGTCTGCCCAACATGGGGATTTTGTTCAGTTGAGGGGATCACGTGCTATGCTGTGTTTAATTCCAGCTGAAGTCAGGTACACAAACACCACCTTGCCCAGGAATTAATGCAAAAAGGGCAGGTGAATTACAACAGCTCTTCCAAAAATTCTTTGCCTCACATGAGAGACAATAGAATATTACTTCAAGAGCATTAGCTGCTTATCCAGTCAGAAAAGTAACTCACTGAGTTATGTGCAATAGCATCATGTGCTCTTTTCTGTAACAGCAGTCTTGTGTTTGACTTGAAGGCTAATATTTTGTGGTGAAGGTTTTGGTCTAACAACAGCTTCCACCACAAAAACTAGACAGCTGAATTCTCAACTGCATTTTTAGGAATCATCCAGTTTGGATATGGAAATGTTGATGGGTGGTTGCCTGGGCATCTGTGGTCTAAAAAGCACTTGACAAAGGCATGCATGTGATGTATGTTACCTTGTTGGTGCTCATGATGTACGTTAGCTTGTTGCTGCATGTGATGTATATTCTTGCTTGCTTGTGCTGTAAGTAGAACAGCCTCATGTGAAGCCAGAGATTAAGTGGAAAAGGAGATACAGGAGGAGACAGCTCTCCTCAGCAGATGATGAATCTGTAGTTAGTGGCATCCAGCCGTTTCAGCAATAAATCACATTGTTTCTAGAAAGGATAAAGTTTTATCCTTTGTGAACGTTACTTAAAAATAAACAGACTCTCCTCTATTCTTCCCTTGAACTTTTTTCACTTGCCAGCCTTCCCTGAGTCTTAGGGAATGGATTCTTCCTGCCTATCACCACTCTTACTCTTCCCCCAAATTCATAGGCCTTTGTGAACATGAATGAGTGAAGCTTCACAAGAAAATAGATTTGCATTTTACAAGCCTGGCACATCTTCCCCAGAGCCAACCTTAACTGCCCTCAGGCTTTGCTTTACTCCTCCCAGTACTTCACCTGATGCTGCCCATTGAAAGTACTGTTTATTTCTGTTGAGCTGCTAGTGTTCAGATCTTGCTTTTTCACAAAAGTCTCTTTCAAATTGCCACATGGCCACTTTTATCAGGGTAGTGCTTTTTCCTATCTGTTCTGTCCATCAGAGCTGCTTAACGGCTCCTCAGGGACAAACCCAGGCAGATCCTCTGGGAAAGCAGACAAATCCTGCCTGCAGGCAAGGCCATGTGGCAGCTCCAGCTTAAAATCAGGCTCTCCTCTGAAGACAAAGCTCACTCTCACTCTCATCTTGCTCAGGGGCTAAAGATCCTAGTCGAGCAGCAATATTTATTGCAGAAGTACTGATTCTTCAGTCCTGATTTCTTGTTGTCTTCTGACTATGCCTCTGAATCACACAGTTACATCTAATGGCAAAATATAATCCTGCGGGTTGACAAGTTTATCACAAGTACTTGTTAACGGCTCAGACATGGTATTTTACTTCTAGTTTTTCATCTGAAGTAATGCCACCACCTCTTACCATTTAAAAACAATTCCTGGCCTGAAACAAGGGGGCTGCTACTGGCTACTTCTGTCCAGGCTTTTCTGTATTTAGGTACAAGGGAGCTGAGTGGCTTTTCGTTCCTATTGCTCCTGGAAGAAGAAAATGATCGAGAGAGGCACAGAGAGATAGGTCAGGATGAGAACAAAGAAGTGTCGTGCATGACAGCACAGATTCGGTGGTTCTCCTTCGCTGATGCAAGTCTCTGCTGCAGTGTTGCTTATTGTAATAAATTTGTACCTGGTCTTGTACCTGGCCCCTGTGCTGAGCTGTATGTAAATCACAGAGCCTCCTCCTTAGGATTTGCACAGATAACCATGCTGTATAGTGGCATCATTTTATAATTTGATTTAAACACAAACTTGACAAGCATTCCAGAACAGCTGTAGAATGCTTATCAAAAAGAAAGAAAAGAAGGAAAGCAAGAAAGCATTTTAACACCTGCTTTCAGCAAGCCCAGTTACTTCCAAGTGCCAGCACTATTCAAATACTTGGGATTTTGTTTTTGCAAAGTCTGATTTATTTTCAATCTAACATCAACCAGCACAGGGAATCAATCAGAAAGGACCCGTCCCAAGGGAGCCTCAGATACCAAGCTCAGTTCTGCCCAACCCAAGTTGATTTATCACGTTCCTTAAATGATTCATTAATGCCTTGAATGGTTACTGGTGACTGGTTTTGCTGGAAAAGCCGGATCGTTAAGGGGGAATGTGAGAATCCGGCAAGGGGCTGTGGGTCTACTTAAAATCTGTTAGGTCAGGGCAGATGAACAGACTTTGGATTTCTAGGAACATGGCTCATGTAAGTAAATACAGTTACTTAGTTTCTGCGGGGGTTTTGGTTTTCCTGTCTCTGTTTTGCTTGGCCAATGGTGGAAAGCTGTTGGTGGTGCCAATGGATGGGAGTCACTGGCTCAGCATGCGCTCAGTGCTGGCGGCCCTCAGCCAGAAAGGGCATGAAATTGTTGTTGTCGCACCAGAAGTAAACTTGAACGTGAAGGCAGCGGAGTATTACACTCTCAAAATGTATCCAGTACCTTTAACTAGGGGAGAACTGGGAGCAAGCATGCATTCATTTGCTAACGATCTTTTTGAGAGAAGACCTTTTCTTCAAAGAATTACTGCGCTTTATGAAAAAGTTCAGGTCATCTCTGGTCTCTACGTCTCCTCCTGTACCAGTTTACTGCACAATAAGGATCTGATGCAATATCTTGAAAGGAGTAAATTTGATGCTGTTCTCACGGACCCTGTTGTACCATGTGGACAAATRCTGGCTCTGCATCTCTCTATGCCATCTGTTTTCTTTTTACGCGGACTCCCCTGCAGTTTTGATTTGCAGGCTACCCAGTGTCCAGATCCCCCTTCCTATGTCCCAAGAACATTTACAGACAACTCAGACCACATGACGTTTATCCAGCGCGTGGAAAACTTATTTCTGAAATCATCAGAATCCTTTCTTTGCAATTTTGCCTATTTGCCATTTGAACTTCTGGCCTCAGATGTTCTTCACAGACCAGTAACAATGAAGGAGCTCTTAAGCCATGGATCCATTTGGCTTAAAAGAATGGATTTTGTTTTTGATTATCCCATGCCAGTGATGCCCAACATAGTTTTCATTGGAGGTATAAACTGTGGAAAGAAAAAGCCATTGTCTCAGGTCAGTGATTTCCTTGATAAAATATATTAAGGTTTGAAGGGAAAATGCTGTTTGCAAATGCTCTGTGTGTATATAATTGTATACATGAGTTTGTGGGATTTATACGTGCAGTAAGGTATACTGTAGAGACAGAGAAAATAGGTGAAAAACTGGGTTGATTTTAATTCTCTCCCACTCTTGCAGGTACTCTTCTATAGCATTAGCAGGATCTAGGCATTTTTGCTTACACAGTTGTTTTCTTTGGGCTAGGTGGAAGTAGTTTATCACTGCACTCTCGCTAACGAGGCACATACCCACCAGTGAGGGTGATCCCTGTCTTACCAGGCAGGTCTGCTGCTTGTGTTTGCCAGATCGGTATTATTACCTGAAACTATTTGTTTTACTGTCACAACTGATTTTTAAAAACAATGAATCTTTTCGGTTAATAAAACCATCCTTTCATAATTTAGAAATAAACTGTCAGTGGGTAATATTCGGGTTGCTTTGTCAGTCTAGGCTTATCCTTTCACCGCATGGATTCCTTACAAAATTTTCTGCAAAACGGTTGGAGGTTTATGTAGCTGCTAGCCAGCACTGAGCATCTGCAACAGCTTACACTGCCTTTTGAAAAGTTTCCCTACAAAAGGTGTACCTAGAGCTGCAGTAGTTCGGTAAATGTCCTTAAAAAAATTCTGGTGCATACTATCAACCTTCAGAGTAAATTACTGACATAGTCAAAATTACTCTGTGCAATAATTTTCATAATTAGGGCTGATTGTCTGCAAATCCTGTCTATGCATTAGTGTTGTTTGCTTTCATGGCCTTGGGGCGTGCTCTTCCTAGGCTGATCTAGAACGGCATTTCTGAGTTGCTAATCCAGTTTTAAATATATCTGGCAAAATCATGCCCTTGTCCTTCCTCCTTCCAGCCCCTACTTCATCCTTCCAAAAAGAGGCCTTTCAGGGAAATGAACTTTGATAGCCCATTTTCCATTTTCATTACAATGTCAAGATACAAAACTGATAAACCAGACCATTTCCCATGTGAAGCATTAATATTTTTCTAATCTTTTACAAATAGAAAATTTTTTGGACTGGCAGGAGGGGAGGAATTTTCTTATACTGAAAATTCTTATTTGGAAAATTAACGATCTGTTAATCAGCACTTTTGAGCACACCACTTGTTGAAGGATCCCTCATTTCCTTAGATCCCAGTGTCCTGCAATACAAAGAGGTGGGTGTTTCCCAGTCTAGCTGCTGCTCTGATTACTGTCTGCCAAATTGGCTGCTCTTTGACACCTCTTATTCTGTCTTTGCCATACCCATGATTATACATTTACCGCGCAGCAAATAAGTCTAAAGATCATCCCAAGAAAGCACAGCACAGATTGCTTAAAAACGTGGAGCTGGGAATATTCTTTCTGGGCAGCACTCACCAGATTTCTGCAGAAATGGCCCCGGCGCTTATCTGCAAGTCACGGCGGTGCTGGCTCTGCTCCTGTCCGTGCTCAGTTCGGCTGCTGGTGGGAAGCTGCTGGTGGTGCCGGTGGACAGGAGAAATTGGCTCAGCATGTGGGAAGTGTTGGACGGTCTCAGGCAGAAGGGACGTGAAATAGTCATCGTTGCACCTGAAATCAGTTTGTACATAAAGCCAACAAAGAATTTTGTTATGAAAATGTACCCAGTCCCTTTCACACAGGAAGAGCTGGATGAAAATGTACAGGGATTTTTACAAGATATACTTGAAGAAGGATCTTTTCTGGAAAGATTTGGTAAAGTATACCAGAGACTGAAAAGCATCTCTGCCATTACTCTCTCTGCCTGTGCATACTTACAATACAACGAAGAGCTTGTCAGATTATCTTGAGGAAAGTAAGTTTGATGCAGTCTTTACAGATCCTGTAATACCCTGTGGGCAAATATTGGCCAAGCATCTTTCAGTCCCTTCTGTGGTTTTTTTGGGAGGAATAGCATGTGGCTTAGATTTTGAAGCCACTCAGTGTCCCAGTCCCCCTTCTTACGTCCCCAGGGTATTCACAGAGCTTACAGACCGCATGAACTTTCTGCAGCGGGTGAAGAATCTAATCTTTGACATCCCAAATTATTTTCTCTGTGATTTTCTCTTTCAACCACATGCAAAACTGGCTTCTGAGTTCCTTCAGCGGGACGTGACTGTGCTGGATCTCTTACGCCAGGCTTCCATTTGGCTCATGAGGTTAGATTTTGCATTAGATTATCCAAGACCTTTGATGCCCAACATCATTGTAATTGGAGGAGTAAACTGTGTTCACAAGAAGCTAACTCAGGTGGGTCATGCTTTGTTTTTAATTCTTGCTCTGATGGACTTCAGCGTTTACAAGGGTGGAATTTTGTATTGCAGATAGGAATCAAGTTCCTGTTTAGAGTGAGTTAGGCAAATACTTGTGAAAGAAATTATTTTTCTCTCACTTTCTTCCTCGCTTTCCATTTTCTGTGTAGGCAGCTGTATCTTTTCATTTATAAAGTATGCTCAGTTGAAGAGAAACTCTAGGCTCTTCTAGTGACGGTCTGTTATGGGACATTGTATCCACCAGCGAATGGGATTGCCAGTGTTTCTGGACAGTAGGACAAAGTGCTGCATTTGTCTTATGAGCAGCTCCCATGGGATGGCCCACAAAACCTTAAAAGCTCTTTCCACGCTCAAAAACCCAGTCCTAATGAATGGAGCCATGGAGCAGGTCTGCTTTGACGCATCCAGCACAGCATGACTAGCACTGAGGGGATGGATGCAGCCTTGGTGATTGTGCTAGCCTTTCAGATGTGGCATGTGCTTTGGGTGCCTCAGACGTAGAAGGTAGCAATGCACGCAGTTCTTACTAGAGAGCCTTCCTCTGCTGCTCTGTGGGAGAGTCTGGAGAGTTGTGCTATTCTTTTTGGTGCCCTGGCTTTCTCTTCAGTTGTATTATTTAGGACTTGTGCACTGTGGGGTGAGGCCACCAAGCCTGTGTAGCAATTCCACCCATCTCCAAGTGGCGGAGGTTGCTGTGGCATCTTACAGACATCTTCATGCACACTGTAATGTGCCACCTGAACATTCATGCAACTCCACCGCTGCTGGACACCATGCAAGATTTGCCAGTGAGAAAAAAGAAGCCAGAATTAGGCCCTGAATTGTTTCGTGGAAAGTTCCCCTCAAAGAGTGTTCAGACATCTCTGCTCTGTCCTCCGAGGCCACAAAGCCAACCCCTCCATCCCCTGAGGCAGGTCTCAGACACTGGAAGTACCGCTTAGTGTGGGTGATGTGTCCTGCAGAAAAACCTGGCATCATGCTTCCATCTTCATCAGTCTTCTGACTCCAGAAACAATCTTAAACAGCTCTTCCACATCTGCTATGGGGCCATAGGCCTCCTGGAGATGAGTATTCAAAGAGAGATAGAGAGAGAGGGGAAAGGTCTTGCCCAGGGGGAGGGAGCAGCCTCTGCTAGGCTGAGTGGTGATGTGGATGTGACACATCTCCTGCATGTGCAAAAGGTTCAGCCAGAGGGAGGCTATCAGAAGTTCAGTCCCACCCAGAACCACCCCTGCCTTCTTTCTGGGACACTCTTTACTGTTCCTCTATGAGAAACAGATGGGAGTAACCTGGTGTGTCCACCACACACCACCAACCCATGGACTTGGCTAGAACTAATGCTTATTATGCAGCCTTTTATCAAATGAATGATTATACATTTACCAAACAGCAAATACCTCCAAGGATCAAAAGCTAGGCTGTAGCACAGATTGCTTAAAAGTGCGGAGCTGGTGCTATTGCTTCAGTGCC
>JAYKAV010003377.1:5625554-5677774 GCA_035582835.1 Phoebastria nigripes | reverse complement strand
CAGAGCTTACAGACCGCATGAACTTTCTGCAGCGGGTGAAGAATCTAATCTTTGACATCCCAAATTATTTTCTCTGTGATTTTCTCTTTCAACCATATGCAAAACTGGCTTCTGAGTTCCTCCAGCGGGATGTGACTGTGCCGGATCTCTTACGCCAGGCTTCCATTTGGCTCATGAAGCTAGACTTTGTTTTAGACTATCCCAGACCATTGATGCCCAACATGATTATGGTTAGTGGAGTAAACTGTGCTCACAAGAAGCTAACTCAGGTTGGTCGCACTCTTGTTTTTTTCTTGTCATTCTTGCAGACTTTTACATACTCTGAAAAGTTGTAACACAGGTTTTATTAGAAAGGTCTCTTTCTGTGGGTAAAAGGATTTCAAACTGCTTTTGCTTTGCAAAGAGGTGCCAGTACTCCTTTCGGTGAAGGCATCCGAATATCACAGTATAAAAATGGAGAAAGTGTTGTAAATGAATTTAGCTCTGGGAAACCCCATTGGTCATGTGCCTCTGCTCAAAGCCAGCTTTGACATTAAGGCAGGTTGCTCAGGGCCTCTTTGCTCAGGACTGTTGATGTGGTGCAAGGCAGACTTTCATTTGAGGAGACCCTCACTCATCCTGTGGTCCACATCCATTGCTGATTTATTCTACGTTCCTGTCTTTTTTTCTTTAAAGGAGGATTCTCTATGTTTTGAATTGTCATAGACTCATAAAATACTTAGGTTGGAAAGGCATTTGCAGGCCTCAGCCAACCTCCTAGTCAAAGCAGGTCCAGTTACTTCAGATTGTTCCATTCTATGTCTTGTCAAGTTTTTAATATCTCCTATGACCCTTATAGTGAAAACACTTTATTATATCCAATTTATTATTATATCCAATTTGAATTTTCCATGTTGTAGCTTGTGTCTGTTGCCCCTTGTCCCGTCACTGTCAACCCCTTGGAAGAATACAGCTTTGTCTTCTTTATGCCCTTCTGTTAAGGTAGTTAAAGACAGCAGTAAGATCTCCTGTTAGCCTTCTCTTCTGAATCCTGAGCAAGCTCATCTTTCTCAGCCCCTTTTTGTACATCATGGTCCCCAGCTCCTAACCATCTTCTTGGCTTTTGCTGGACTTGCTCCAGCACATCAATGTCTTTCTTGTACTGGAGAGCCCAAAACTGGGTACATGTCTTCAGATGTCTCCCAAGTGCTGAACAGAGGAGAAGGATCACCTCTCTCAATCTGCTGGCTGCACTCTTACTCGTATAGCCCAGGATGCTATTGCCTCTGTGGCTGCAAGGGCACACTGCTGACTCATATTCAGCTTTTTGTCCGCAAGGACCCCAGGTCATTTTCTGCAGAGCTGCTGTCTGTCCAGCTGGAGTGCAGCCTGTCCTGTGACATGGGGTTGTCCCATCCCAGTGGCAGAACTTTGCTTTTGCCTTTGCTGACCATCATGATGCTCCTGTTGGCCCATTTCCCCAGCTTGTGGCATTCTTTTTGCATATCCCAGGCCAGTGATGTTCCTTATTTAAAGTATCAACTGGCATCATAAAAATAAAGTGTAAGTTAGGTTACTTTATTCTTATAAAACGAATGTTGGATTTATTTCATTATTTTTTAATGTGTATTTAAATATATTTTGTGGTTTGCAGAGTAACATCATAGCTTCTATTTTTAGAAATAACTATTCCTGTTAAGTAAGTTTTTCAGATATTGACTTTGCAAACCAGTGAGATAGGGCTTATTTTTCAGAAAAAGCGGAATCTCACACAGTAAAAATGAAGCATTTTTAAGAGGATTCAAACTTGGCACTCAGTCTAGAAAAGCAGAGATAGAATAAACTGTATAGCTAAACCTATGAAAAGAACTATGACAAAGGATCCATGACAGAGGTCTATAAAAAAATCCTGAAAAGTCTAGTGAAGGTGAAAGGGGAACTGATGTGCGGTTTTTCCCAATACTTGACCTATGACTAACACTGAAATGAGGCAGCAACAAGCTTAAAGCAAACAAAAGGGGGCAGTACTTTTTCACACCATGCACAAAAAAAAAAAAATCTGCCTCTCAACACCAGCAGATTTTTTTTGTAGACAAAACCGATGAATTTAAAAAGGATTTGGGTGGTTAATAAGAAGTACATTCTGACTGCCAGGATTTGTAGACTTACAAAAGAGGTAATCATGGATTCCCTTAACTGGGGATATTCGCTGTACCTTTTCCAGCGTATAACCTGGGCACTCAACTCTGTACTTTAGCTTTACTTTCTCCTGATAGATATCTCTTTTCACCCTTGCCTTTGGAATGGGCTGAACTTGTGGACTTCAGTCTCTGGACTCATATACACATGAAAGGGTGTTTGTGTGTTGCTCAAAATCCAGTGACACAACTTTTAGACTCTTATGGACGTGCCGTTAGCCTTAAGGGTTTGGTTTGGGTTTTTTTACCTCTTTACTTTAATGTTGTTTTATAGCATTTTATATTAGTGTTACACAGATAACACACGTTTGGCTGAAATGTTAGCAGAAATTCAAGACTACGTGGAAGTGACTATATATCAAATATGAGATTTGAGGGCCTGTTACATGTTAGCATAGGGTAACAGTAYGTCTGCAACTCCGGGTTAACTACCTGAGTGTATACTGCCAACTTAGGGCATATGCAATGCTGCATTGCCTTGTTCTGTGAGATCTTTTCCTCTTTATCGCTGAAATGTGAAAATGCACGCATAGGTACTGCAGCTAACTCTCTGGCACATGAGAATACCTTCTGTTCACCTCCTTTAGTTTTTGGTCTTTTAATATCACCACACTGTCAGCTAGAGAGAAAGTTTTGCTTAAACAGGCTGCAGAATGGGACTGTATTGATTTCTGAAACTCTTTCCTCTTTAATGCAGTTTCCTTAGACGTTACAGTCCTTCTTGCTGGCTTATGAGAATCACTTTTTTTAACGTGCCACATCATGGAGAACCTCCTATCAAAATAAACTTTTTAGGACACACTTATTATTAGCCTTAGAATGTGCTTATCACACTTAGGTACCTTTGGCAAAGGTAGCCATTTCACGAACCAGATTTCCCATCACTCCTACCTGCTCCAAGACAACTCTTCCAGGCTGCTGCACAGCATGAAGAAACTGTTCAGAGCTCTCTCTGATCAGGTGTGCTTGGTTGGGCATCTAAAACAGTCTGTCTTCTCTGGCCAGCAATTGCTCTTGTTCAGCTACCATTCCTGTATCTTATTTTGCTTTTGTAAACTTGCAAACTTTTGGCATCCACCTTTTCCCATTCCATGAAATATGCCTTAATGGCAGATGAAATCTGCTTCATCAGGCACTTCTTTTAAGCACAAACTGCAGGTATCTGCTGTTCTAGGTTTATCTTGAAAGTTTTCATGTGCCTTTGCATGTTCTCCCTATCTAAGGACATTGCTTTGTTTACAGGCACCTATTTCATTCACTCGTCTACCCATTGGGTTTCCACTGCATCATTTGCTGCATCTTCAACCCAAGTTCTCAAGAATAACTAGGCACTTAAATCCCATTCATATCAACCTGATTTGGATATCTAAACAAGTCCTTGGAGTGGGACTGTCTTCCACATCAGATCACATCAGCCATGCTGTTATACAGGCAAACCTTCAAAACCTCAGAGGTAAAAAGCTTTTTCCAAATGTTCAGTCCAAATCTCTCAAACTGCCGTTTGTGGCCCTGATTATACTATTTACTGCTACCCGGAAAAGTTTGGCTCTGTCATCATTGTTACTCCCCATCGAGTAGCTGTAGGCTGCGGTCGAGTGTTATAGAGAACAGGACTTCCAACATGGTTTTGGGTTTTTTTTCCTTAAAAATCTTATCATAGCACATGCAGAAGCAGCTCAGAAACTCTGTTCTCCGCTTCTTCTGATAAGCACAGGACACAAGTGTGGACTTCCCATTGGCTCATACCACAGCCAAGCCTTATGAGCTTCTTTTGAAAAGTAGCTATTATTACGAACTTTCAAAAGCGTTTGGCCCGTAGCCTCTCACCTATGAACTCTTATGGCCCCTCTTGACCAAGGACCACATATTCTGCTGCATCATTGCTTTCAAAAAGATGTTTGGCCTCGAGCCACTCACCTATGAACTCTTATGGCCCCTCTTGAGCAAGAACTGCATATTCTGCTGCATCATTGCTTATATAAAAAGGTGTTTAGTTAATATGTTACTCAAACTTTGGTGACACCACTGCTTGGCGTGCCGGCTCCTGCTTACCATGTAGAACATCGTGTGTGAACTTTCTGAGCAAAGGTGTAAGAGAGGAAGTTGGAGGTTTAGGTCTTTCATGTCGATAGTGCAACACACTTCTTGTATTATAAGCTCTCTGGAGAAGCTCAGTGGCCATGAAAGTTGGGAGGCAGTACTCCTGACTTTAATCTGGCACAGGACAGTCAAGTGCACAGTGACTCACTTCAAACAACCCTGATCCAGAAAAATCCCTTTACAAACAACTGCTACCTCTGCTAATCAAAGACCCTGCTAATTGTTCTGAATCATGTAAGATAATGTAAATGCATGGAAATGCTTCTTGCTTTAGATCCCTTGGTAGCACTCTTATCAATGCTTTTATCACTGTTTAAAATGTGATCTTTGAACTCCAACAACCTGTCTTAGCAAAGATTTTGTAGAGGTAAAGATTAAAGACCATCAAGTTATAAATGAGATACAACTATTTTTTGCTTTGATATGCTGCTTGGAAGAAGTAAGAAGGAACAGTTCATTTCTTTTCTTGCTGACAGCCTCATGACAGTTATGTGGAGGTACCAGATATATGCTGGGCTTGTTCTTTTTCTTTCTTTTTGGAGTTTGACAGAAGGTGGGAAGCTCTTGGTCGTGCCTCAGGATGGAAGTCACTGGCTGAGCATGCCTATGGTTCTGGAAAAACTCTGGGAGAGGGGGCATGAAATCGTTGTGGTGATTCCTGAAGCCACTTCGCTCATGAAAAGCTCACAGTCTTTCACTGTCGAAACATACTCTGTGCCTTACACACAGGAGTTTGTGGATAGATACTACCATTCTGTCAGTGAAAAAAGTTTTGATAACCCTCCCTTTCTAGAAAAATTTACATTTTTACTCAGCAATATGTCAGAACTGACCAACATGTTCTTTTCTACTTGTTGGCATCTCTTATATGATGAAGAACTAATGAACTACCTCCACGACAGCAAATCTGATGCCATTATGATGGATCATGTGTTGCCCTGTGGACCAATTGTTGCTGAATCTCTCTCTCTCCCTTCAGTGTACTTCATGTGTGGTCTTCCATGTACTTTAGACTACAAAGCCACCCAGTGTCCCATCCTTTTGGTCATGTGCCGAGGACTTTCATGTCCAGTTCAGATCACATGACATTTATGGAGCAAGTGAAGAACCTCCCGGTTGGGTTTTCAGAGCATTTGTTTTGCTCTCTGTTTTATTTAAAATACSAGAATTTGGCTTCCATGTTTCTTCACAGAGAGTAACAGTACTGGAACTGTTTCAGCAAAGCATCCATTTGGCTGATGAGATATGACTTTGTTTTTGAGTATCTGCACTCAATAATGCCAAATATGGTCTATATTGGAGGCATCAATTGTATGCAGAAGAAGCCCTTATCTTGTCATTGTTTACGTTGAGGGTATTATAGCATTTATTAGCGTTTATTTAAGACTTGTTTTTTTAAGTGCTTCCTATAGTAGTATTTGTGCTTGAGCCAATATGTGATCAAATACCAGGATGGCATGATTTGGCTCTGATAGATGATCACAAGACTTGCACTGCAAGCAGCTGAAGGGGTTTCTCTCCAGGAGAGCTTAGGTGAAGTTGTCTAAGCTATGTAGCTGCCTAGGTATAGCTTAGCTTCTTGTAAGCATAACACCATAATATTAGACAATCGTGGCATGTATGCTATATCTAGATAAATGACAAAATAATTCTAGGTCATATGATTTAATATCCCTAACAGTTGTGGAATACTGATTAATTGCAGGAGACTTGATTGGATGAAAAATGGAAATGTGGAACTAACTCTGTGTGTACACCCAGGCACTTACAGTGTGCCATAGAGATTGATAATGCGGATGAATACCCCAAAACCAGGGGTATGCAATCAAAGATGGTAGAGGGAGCTCTTTTGCCTCTGAATTTGTGTAAGAAGCAATGTAAGATAGCATATAAGAGGATKATCAGAAAAAATAAGCCTTCAGAATTGTAACTATCTACCCTCCCTCCCTAGTTTGTTTAAATCTCCCTAGTGGGCTGTGTAAATAGTGCAGATGTCAGTCGGTTATTCTGTTTTCCAGACCGCAGTGGTGTTGCAACGGCAGAAGTTATTGCTAAKCTTGCATCACGGTTACTACTGTAGACTCAAGGCTTTCACTTTGATAACTGGTATAATATAGRAACAAATCTGAAGATAAACCTTATCAACCCACTGTGTATCAAATCTCTGTCAATCATTGCTTCTTGTTTAGACTCTGAGAGCACACRGTAATCCAAAGGTCAGACTTTTGTTCCAAGTTTTGTGTCCAATCAGATGAGCAGGCTCAGGGCAGGGAGTTCCTCATTAACTAGATGTTAATAAGATAGTGATTGCTTGGTCAGGTGTTACCTCCCATTCATAACTGTTCAGCCTTTCAGTGCRACACATGGCCAATTACTTGACACTTCTCCCTTGAGCATTTGAATCCTCTAATATTATTTCAAATATTCAACTTTACCTTGCAGTGCCCAGTTGCTTAAAGACTTCACCGTGTGCACAGATGATAAACCCAACCTTTACCCACAGTTAAAAATTACCCTCATTTCTGCCCCAAACCACAGTCCGTTAAAAATTAAACGCTTACCTTAGTTAAGATTAAAGTGCAAAATACTCCACGATTCACTCCTCGTCCGCTGCAATAGTTTTGCGGCYGTTTAAAACTTTGCTGACAGCAGAAGGAAAATGGCTTCTTCAAATCCAGGATTTAATTCTCTTGCCTCCTGGGCTGTGTTTTTCCTGCTCCTGTGGACCTTTTCTGAAGGTGGAAAGCTTTTGGTTGTACCTATCGATGGCAGCCACTGGCTCAGCATGCGCCCAGTTGTGGAGCGGCTCAGACAGAGGGGACATGAAATTGTGGTGGTTGCGCCAGAGATAAATTTGCGGATAGATTCGTCGGTGCATTATACCAYGAAAACATACTCTGTGCCTTACACCAAGGAGTATGTGGAGGCAGAATTTAAAAAGCTGGGCTATAGGAGTTTCACACCTCAACCCTTCTTGGAAAAATTCTCAAAAATGGCAAATATTACAACCTTGTTCTTTGATTCCTGCAAACGTCTTCTGTCTAACAAAGAGCTGATCGAATACCTTGAAGAAAGCAAATTTGATGCTGTCTTTATGGATCCTTTTTTTCCATGTGGACAGATAGTGGCCGAACATCTCTCCCTACCTTCTGTTTACCTCATACGGGGACTGCCGTGCAGCCTAGACTTCCAYGCTACCCTCTGTCCAAATCCTCCTTCTTACGTTCCTAGGTTCTTCACTCGCTACACGGACCGCATGGCGTTCCTCCAGCGTGCGGGCAATCTCATAGCTAGCCTGAGCAGTTCCCTGGCTTGCAGCTTTCTTTATTCACCGTATGATCRTTTGATCAAAGAATTCCTCCAACAAGAGGCAACAGTGCTTGAGCTGTTCAGCCACGCGTCTATTTGGCTCATGAAATATGACTTTGTGTTTGAGTACCCCAGGCCCCTAATGCCTAATATGGTCTTGATCGGAGGCATAAGCTGCACTCGGGAAAAAGCATTATCACAGGTTAGTTACCTTTTTTCCCCTAGTTTAGCTATGGCTGCACTGTTTGCTCTCACCATGAGATGGAGCTCCTGGCAGTAACAAATAATAACAGGCAAAAGAGCGAGGTGGAAGTGGCTGGGAAAGCACTTTGCACCTCTGCATCTCTTATGCATTGAGGAGTATGTTACTTTGTGGGAGACCTCCAGATTCCCAGGCAAGCACGCATACAAGGCTGGGCTTTTCCAGTTTTTTTCCCCCAGTATTTTCTGGCTGCCTATTTCTAGTAATTTTGTTTTGTATACCTGTTTACAAGACTTGGTGCAAGCTAGGGTAATGCAGCAGGCCAAATCATCCTAGTCCTCTGCCCTTGAGCAGAGGACCATTTCTGCAGGAATTTCAGACAGTGGCAGACCTGAATGCAATCCCCATCACCCAGTGAAGCAGCAAGAGATCTGCTTCTTTTGTGTAAAATACTCTGTCCCAGATCTGGACTGCAACTGTATTTTGCTTGAACTATGCCAAACTTCCTAAATATGGGGTATCTGCCACTTTCCTCTAAGAAATCCTCCTAATTCTTAATGCTTTCTCTTATTTTTCAGTGAGTGTCCACTGCAGGTATTTCATAAAGGTTGTGTGTAGCACCCACTGATACAAGCAGCTGCTGGTTAGAAAGACTTTAGTAAAATAACCCACCTATTCCCAAAGCAGGGCTGCAAAAAGTTTCATAATGGTAGTGGCATTTCTGAGCAGAAAGTCAGACCCTGGCACACAAAAACATTTAAAGAACAGAGTAAAACTGATGTGACTAGTCCCACAGAAAATAAATAGGGCTAAATACACCCTGAAATAGCYGTATCTGTTCCACTGCATCAGGAACTGCTAAAGAATTTTGTACCAAATGCACATTTGTAGTTTGGGGAGGATTTTGCAGTTCCCAGGTGTCTGTGAGTTTATACAGAACTGAGCCCCGAGTTCCCAACCAGACATCTATGACACCTTAATGGAGAGCATGTCTTCAGAGAAATCTGGTAAGACAGAACCAAGCCCTGAAATGAGAGTTACATTTCACCTGGTTTGCCCCCAGGAGAGCATCAGGTCTGCTGTTCAGGGTGCAGCTATCAGCAAACCTTCAGTGGTGCCTTCTATTTGGGAGCCAGTCCAAGCGAAGGTCCAAGGCATTCTGGTCAGCCACAAAAATATGTAACAGAGCATAAACTAAGAGGGTCAATCTCGGTTATCCCCTCAGACCCTAGAGATAACATTTCAATTGCCAGACGTAACGGGAACATTTAGTTCATTTTATTCTACTCATTTAACTCTGATGCCCACAGCAATTCCCCCCAGTTTTGTCTTTCCTTCCCTGGCTTTACCAAATATTTTTCTATGGCACAGGATTTTTGGTCTAGCCTTYAGCTGTTTTTATGCTTCATCAGAATCCCTTTGTTCTTGGATTCCAGTGACAGATCTCCTAGTCCTTCTTTTATTTAAATCAAACAAACAAAACAGATAAAAAAAATTGGCAGCGGTTCAATATTATCATACTCAAAGCAGACCAAATAAATCCAGATATTAGAAACTAGAGCTATCTGCTGTCAGAACACTTTTCAAAATCTTAATTCTCTCTTGCAGCTGCATGGTTTGAAAAGAAGAGCATCAACTCTAAAGCCAGAGCATCTGACTTGCAATAAATGTGAAAATAAACCACAATGTATTCACCTGGGGATTGGTTGCCAGGAAAAGTATGATGATGAATTGATCTCCTTAATTGGTACAGCATCTTTTTCACTGCACAGAAACCGATGTCTTTAAGCAGGCAGGCTTTGCTACGTGACTGTTTTAAAGTAAATTTTTTCTCATGTCCATACTGAATCTYGGTTCGGGCTTCAATTCTACAAACACTCACGTGCCTCCATAACTTTGTTCATCCACCTATGCCCATTTTTTTCCCCTGGGACTCATTTTCATATAGATAACTAATTTTTCTGATCATAATTTTGTTGCGTTGACTGTTCATTTTATTGCCTTTCCAGATAGTTTTGTGGGAATGTGACAGAAATTACAGCGTATGACGTGGTAGGGACTTTGACTAAGGATGTGCTTTGTGTTGGCAGGAATTTGAAGCTATTGTGAATGCCTCTGGAGAACACGGCATTGTTGTCTTCTCGCTGGGCTCCATGGTCTCTGAGATTCCTATGAAGAAAGCCACAGAAATTGCAGATGCCTTGGGATCAGTCCCTCARACGGTATGGTTTCCCTCTTCCCCTTCCAGCACAGCAATTCAAGAYTGTTTTCAAATACAGTATATGATTACTTTCAGCTTTCAGCGTGCTTGGTCCTCCCTTCTTTCTCCTGCTCCCTGATGCCAGAACAAGCTATCACCCCAGCTGCTCTGCACCACAAAACAGGTTTTGTGCACCACAGATGCTTTCAGCTGTGCTTYGCAAACCCACTGAGGAGCAGGAAGAGGCCAGTTGCTGAGAACTAACATTGTGTTTACTTCTCTTGAAAGGTTTTGTGGCGATACACGGGAGAGGCGCCCCCCAACCTGCCGAAGAACGTAAAGCTCGTCAAATGGCTGCCACAGAATGATCTTCTAGGTAGGTCTGAGATACCTTGAGTGATACCAGCGTGTTTCTTTTAATCTGATGAAGCTGTTGTAAGGCCCCGTTGGCATCATCTGTGCTGACTCCCTATATCACTGTGGGTCACAGGACTTCCTTACAGCCTTTGCTGTTTGAACCAGAGCTCGTCTTTTAGAAACTTATCTGATTGCAACTTCAAAATTGCCAAATTATGGAACAACACTGTTTGGAAAGGTGTTCCAACACTTGACTACCCTTACTGTCAAAAATGGGCTTTTGTCATGTTTTTGTCATGCAGCCATGGGGTTTTGTCATGTTTTTGTCTACTGGACTGAAAAGAAAATTTAAGGTCCCTGAGTAAGCGTTTCCAGACAGGTTGTCGGACTTTTCAAGTGGTAAAATTGTACGTGCTATTTCCAGGAGTGCATTTGTTGGTTAGACAACAGGGCTTGGCTGTGGGAGATCTGCAAAACCAGCAAATGGAAGACATGGTAAAAAAGCAAGCAATGGTAACATCCTTTTTAACCTCACTTTGCTCTGATTTCATCCTAAAATCTGAGAAGCTTTGGAGGATTATCCAAGGCTTTCCAGAGATTACCCAAACCAAGACAGAGCTCTACAACCCAAGGTTCATTCAATCCCCTGTAATGTCCTGTTCTCTGCAGCCTTAAGTCTGTCCATCAGTAATGATGCACATGACAGCCCAAAGTCCTTGATTTATACCTACCAGTGCCATTTTTGTGCAAGTTTTTCCCCAGGGATGTGTTACTGTGACTTAACAAATCAAATAGCTAAGCAAGTCTTTCTTTCCTCCACAGCTCACCCTAAGACTCGTGCCTTTATTACCCATGGAGGCTCACACGGTGTTTATGAGGGCATATGCAATGCGGTGCCAATGTTACTAATGCCTTTATTTGGAGACCAGATGGACAACGCCAAGCGAGTAGAGTCACGAGGAGCAGGACTGACACTGAATATACTCGAAATGACTTCGAAGGACATATCCACTGCCCTGAAAGCAGTTATTAATGATAAAAAGTCAGTAATAGAAGCACAGCCTTTCTCCTTCTACTGTTGTCTAACGCCAGCACTCTAGCTTCCAGCTTAACAGAATACTAATCTGTTCTTATATGCCTTCTTATATCAAAGTTACATCATTGAGAAGCTGATGCTTGCCCTGGGTTGACCTCGTCTTGTCCCTGTAACAGCGCTGTCCTTCTCACTGCCTGGGATTATAATCATTAGGTGACAAGAACTGGCTGATACGAGAGGATGCAGKTATCAGAGAAGATGGGGTACAAGTGCAATGGAAGAAATCAAGTTGGCAAAAGATGTGTCACCTGCTTAAAGCCAAATTTACCGGGCAGCAATGTCGAGGGCTTTGACACAATGTTGTAGAAAAGGCAATCGCTGAAGGGAGATGTGGCAAACTGCTTTTGTTCCCCAAATCAGTGGTGACAAGAGTCAGTGGGGAGCCTGAAAAGGTTGAAAGGCTCAGCTGCCTGGCTGATTTTCTTTGCATGAGGGTTGCCCAGAGATGCTGTCCGTACAGCAGCAGGAGGAAGGAGACAAGTGGCAGTGCCTCGGTATAGTCCAGAGGCTGTACTGCATCAGGAAGCATTGCCTCCCAGCTGGCAGGGTTTACTAAACATAGCTATTATCACTCATTCATTTTACAGACCAGTTTTCTCAGTCATTTTTCCCCCCCTAGTGCTCACAAGGAGCTGTTTGAGCACAGTCAGTTGCTGCCTGGCTCAGCAGTGCTGGACAATTCCAGCACAGAGCAGGAGGAATATGCGCGGATACRCTGAGGCGGTACAGGGAACCAGGCTAGACATCGTAGTATTGCAGTCAACATGGCCAAGGTGTTTTAAGGCATCACAGCGAAGGGGAGCTTTAAGACATACCCTCCTCTTCCCCGCTCCCATTCTCTGTTGTCACTAGGGCCTCTCAGTCCTTGGCATCCTCTTCCCCATTGTGTTTCTGAAAAACGGCACCTTATTGCCATTGTTTCCTAACCACTGTTCTTATAGCAATAATAATAATAACAACAGTAATAATAATAATAACAATGCATCTTGATCTTCAGGTGCATGGCTTTTCTACACCCAGTCTCACATTTCAGCCAGATACCTTCACCCCAGAGATTTTGCTGACAGCTCAAACTAAGCTTTTTCTTTTTCTTCTTTTCTAATACCTTTCCCTCTTTTTTTGTCATTGAAAACACCACTTTTCTGGGCCCATAACTTTGCCATTATCCTTCTCATGGGGTGGTGGTGTTGGGGAAACACCACCAGAGAAGGCCCCAGTGGGCCATCAGACAACTGACACTGCATCCTTATTTTCTGGGCACTCAGTCTCAGCAGCACAAGTCATTGAAAACACTGAACATCTTTTCTTGGCAGGTACAAAGAGAACATCAAGCGTCTCTCTGACCTTCACCTCGACAGACCCATCCACCCCCTGGACCTGGCCGTGCACTGGGTGGAGTTTGTAATGAGACACAAAGGGGCCCCACACCTGCGACCTGCTGCTCACGACTTGAACTGGATCCAGTACCACTCCCTGGATGTCATCGCTTTCCTTCTCGCTGTGGTGCTTCTCTCCCTCTTCATTTCTCTGAAGTGCTGCCTGTTCTGCTGCCGCAGGTGCTGCTGTAAGAAGGGAAGAACAAGAAAGCCAACCAAATCAAAGTCCCACTAGCAGATGAAACCAGTGATAGGAGATAAGGCCTCTGCTCCAGACCAGAAGGATCAGAGAACATCTCAAATTTCACTAAAATAATTGCTGACTTCCAGTCAAGAAACGATAGCRTTCCTTTAAACTACCACTGTGGGAGGGGTTGTTTCACTGATATAATTTTTGCCTTTAATTAAGAGTCGGTTGTGAAAAATAATTTGTATAGGAGTGCTTCAGTCATTTGGGAAGATATTAGTGTGAAGTTCAAGGCTCCTGGCTTCCATGTCTTGGTGTACAGAGGACTCACGGTGACATTTTTCTTTTTACCTCTATATGCAATGGAGATATATAGGGATCTCATAAGACTTTGCTTCAAGGGCTTTAGGAGAACCATTTGCTCTAGTGTAAGACTGTCAGGTTTATCAAGGACTTTGAAATCTTTATATAGCTGTTGTTATAGAAGAGGCAAATGTTATACACTGACAATATGTGTCACGTAAGCCAAGCTAGACGCACATCTTAAATGGGTTTTGTGTGTGTTTACAATACCCTGAACTCAATTACGGTTTCAACAGGGAAGTGGTTGTAAAGCCACTGGTGTTTCACCCAAGTCCCCCATCAGGCAGAGTGCTGTATCTGGAGCTTACCTGTTAGGTGATGAGACCTTTGTAAGCATTGTTTATAAAACCCAACTGATTTACTCTGTGTAAGTAATGTTCAGGTAAAGACCCAAACCCCAGCCCTATAAATAAATCCCCAATACTAACAATAATGGCTCTTGTGTTTTCTGACTTTAGAGATACGGGGCTGGACGCTTGTTCAATTGTGGAGAGAGAGCTGGAGAAGGGAAAGATTCAGTGCCCCACAGTGTGAAAGCCACCTCAATGCACAAAAGCCAGTTCTCAGCATTACTGTCTCACTGCTGGGTGACTTGATCCTTGCTGAGAGGTTATATCCTGAGGCTGCCACAGTCGCCACTACTACATATAGAAAAAGTCAGAAAAGACCTTAAACGTAAGTTAATATTCAGGGCTCAAAACAGGCTGGGGCATCCCGGTACATCATGGTAGCACAGGCATCCTGCTAAGTACATGGTGCTGTTATATTCTGTTGCTGTTTGAAAAAGCATGTACTTTAGTTAAAGCTGTTAAGTTCAAGAACACGGTCCCTCTGCTCCTCAGCCTGTCCCCACTGCAGTGCCCGATTCTCGTGGGCACCCATGGCACCTGTAACCTGTCCAGGACTGATGCCGACTGTTGCTTTTCATCCTCTGCCTTTCTCTCCCCACCTCCTGCCCTCGGTAAACAGATAGAAACTTCTTCCTTGGGACACACAGAGGGAGTCCCCACGGTGCACGAGAGCTGACCTGCTTTTAAAATGCAGCTTTTGCAGTTCCACACGTTCCTGAAGTGACAGCTCTGGCTGTCCCCAGGGTCCTAGCTGAAGCCAGGTGACAGCAGTGCATCTGTGCAATGGTACGCAGTGCCTCTGGAAATGAGACCCAGCGAGACCTCGCAGTGCCCATCACACTACTAACTGCGGTGGTTTCAGTCATCTCTGAGCATGGGGCTGGCTTCCAGCAGCTGTCCGGTGCAAAAAGCACTTTAAAATGTCCTTACGGAGATGTTGTCCGAGTACCCTGCTGCAAACAGGCTCTGGATCGATCCAGTGACTTTCTCTGCATGGACAAGAGAAAACCCCCTTAATTTTAGATCAGATGAACAGAATTTAAAAAAAAATCCCAATTGCAGTTGTTTGGGGTTTGGTTGTTTTTTTTTTTCCTTCCAACTCAAAACCTCTTGCATAGGTGGAGGAAAGGAGCTAAGAGAAAGGGAGGAGGATACAAAATGCCCATCCCATGGCTTTAATTTCGGAAAGATCTCCAACAAAGCTGAAGCAAAACAGCAACAGAAACCAGGTATCCTCCTCCTCTCCTTTTCCCTTTGCTCTCCTTAGCCTTGACCAGTTTGTCCTGCATCTTTATTTTCCCTTGGCTTACCAGAAAAATAAGGAGGAGAGAGGGGCCTTAGGGGATATGTTGGGCCAGGACTGGACAACTGTCACGTCATGTCCAGTTTCAGCTGTGCCCAGCAGAGGACACTACGATATCGCTAACAGGAGGGAGCAAGGAAAAGGCCATCCTTCCCTGCCAAGACAGCTCAGGTGGGTCAGTGGAAGTCGATAGCAACTTATTTATCCATCTGTGCTCTAGGAATACGGACCSTGCTGCAGAAAGATCATTTTCGGAGTGAATTAGGGGCCAAACTGTGTGGGACAAGCAGCTTTGGTGCAGAGGAGGGAGCTGGAGAGGCTACAGTATCACTGCAACATGGCCTTCCCAACCCTTCTCAAGGGAAGAGTAACTCTGGGGATGCCGTCCCCTCTTATCACCCCTTAATCAGGTACCATATAGAGCCATGCTGCCCCTTAAACAGGGCAGAGAGCCCAAGCCCCTGCTTCCCTTACTGGGAGAAGGAGAAATCATTGCCATGATGCATTTCTAAGCAACAAAGCTGAGATTGGGTCACTTCCCAAAAGGGGAAACTGAGACAGGGCCAGCCATTGCTCCTCTCCCTGAGCTGTGCAGGCTCCACATTGCCGCAGAGCTCCAGGCACTGCGGCCTGAGCTTTTCCAGCAAACCCTCCAAATCTCTGCTTTTAAAGACCTGCCATAAGACAACAACCAAAATCCCTTTGCTGCCCTTGGAGAAAGGAGAGGCAGAAACACCTCCCACCTCCGGCAGCCTCGCAGCGTTGCCGAGTGCTCACATAGCACCCCTTCGGTGCTGTGAAAGGAGAGAAGAGCTGTTGCTTTCTGCTCCCGCCTGGGGACTTTTTGCCTGGATTTTAACATCCAGGATTGCAACAGTAAGGCTGGGAAAAAAAAGCAGTGCAAGCCAGTGCTGCTCCTGGCTCTTCTGGTGACCCTCGGAACCCCCTGGCTACAAAACATGGGTGAGAGCCTCTTTGGCTTCAGGATAGGGGTGTCCTGGGGGACACAGCGGCCCTGGCTTGGGTGGGAGGGTGCAGTCGGTATCTCTCGCTGCTTCCCACCAGCCGGATCGCAGGAAATGAGAGGAATTACTGATGTTTTTCTGCAGCCACAGGATTTCTGCAGCCTCACCCCAGCCCTCTGGTCCCTGAGGGCAATGGTGAGGTTTTTCCACTGCTACAGGAGCTCTGGGCAGCTCTCAGGCTCCTCAACCTCCCCGGTGCGTGGGTCCAAGAAGACCGCTGGCCCACAGGGACAGAGCGCTCCGAGGGGGACTCGCCCCCTTGCAAGACATGCTGAGAAATTAAATACGCTTGTTATCCAAGGGCAGAGCAAGAAACAGCAACGACCTGCAAGCAACCACTCCCTCTTCCTCCCCTGCACAGGGCTCCTAGGGCCAGACACACGTAGGTGGGTCCTGCTGCTGCCTCCCCCCGCGCACTCCCACTCGGATGCTTGTGCTCAGACCTGCAATTACTTAACTTGATTTTTTAAAGATCTATCTATTGGGTAGCTTTGTAAAAAGTAAATACTGACTGCTGCTGGCAGCCAGCCATGACCCCAGTTTGGGGGGTTTCACAGGAGCTCCCACACCCCCTTTCAGCCTTGTTTCCCACTGTGGGAAAGCACTGAAAGATCGAGATGAGCAAATGTGGTGTGCATGCCCACTTCCCTGAGGAGTGCGGACGACGGATGCTGACCTGCCAGGAGCAGCACCAGCCTCATTTTAAAAAAAAAACAAAAAACAAAACAAACCCAACCAAAAAAAAAAAGTCCCAAAACCATATGCATCCACAAACAAGGCTGCTTTGGGGCTGCAGACGTGATGACTGCGATGTTCCAGAGCCCTGCCCTCCTCCCTGAAAGCCTGGGGAGCAGCGCAGGGGTAATGCTGATACGGGTGGCAGCATGCAGCCCCCCCACAGTCCCTGCAGGAAGCGGTTGAGGTTCCCCCACGACATGCCCCGGCCCCACATCGTTTTCCAGAGCTATCCCAAAGCAGGCTCTTGCTCCCTGCAGCGTTCCAGTGGGCGAGCTCTACCCCGCAGCCTGGGGCTTGGCACTGGAGGTATCCCATGCCGTGACATGTCGTGTGATGGCCGGATCTGGTCGCCAGCACTGCCTCGAGGATAGCAGGGAGCTGCCACTAGCAAGCCAGGCAACTTCTAGCTGGAGCAGCCACACAGCTCTCCAATTAATTATCACCTGCAGAGGTGTTTTTAGGAGTTATTTATAGGTGAGCATGATGAAACCTGGGGAAAGCAATTACCAAAGTGAACCAGGCACAAAATACAGGACAGCCTCTCCCCTCCCTGGGGAGGAATGTGCCCTGCTGAACCCGGAGAGGGAGTGAACTGCTCCGGCTTTAGCATTTAAGCTCAGTGAGCCAGGTTAAGCCCATGTGGCAGCTGGGCTCGGTCCATAGCTTGGTCCATAGCCCTGCTGCTGCCAGTGCCACAGGCTGCCGGGACTGAACCAGGCTTACAAAGGAAAGAGAAGATAAAATCTCCATCCACAAACATTTCCTCGCTATCTGAGCCAGCTCAGGATGCTGGTATTTCCAGGAGAGGTCCGTCTCCAACCTCATCTTTCCCAGAGCAAACTCCTGCCCTGCCTACAGCGGGTGTCACGGCTCACACTAACCATCATGAAAAAAAGCTGCTGTCACACAATACTGCTTTGACAGGTACTAGCAAGTGCTTCCAGCCTCAATTCCCTTTCGATTAAGGATGGGTGAAAGGTTTCATACGCCAGAGCTGATTGCTTAGGATGATAAAAAGCAAGTCATCAGCACAGGCTGTTCAGGCATCAGCAAATCCCAAATCCCCCCCAACCAGATAGTGGCTGGCTTATCTAACCGCGTGACCTCTCTTCAAAAGCCAGCCTGAACAAATGGAGCAGATTTCTTCCCTGAAATGCTACCAGCCTAGATTATCTTGGGAGGGGTGACATGGTTCCCCCTTCGCTGGGGCAGATCCAAGCAAGCTGCATCTGTTACCAAGCATCCCTCTCCGGCTCATCGCTCTCTCTCCCAGCAAGGGACCGGACCACATCCCGGTGACTCGCTTTGTGCCGGACGAGACTTCACAAAGCGTCTGCTGGAAGCTTTAATTAACGTTCGGTAGGGGGTAATCAAAGCAGGGCAGGAACCCAAGGTTCGTTATCTTCCGGAGGCTGCTGAAGAGACGGTGGGGCCGTCCTTTGATTTTTGGCCACAAATGGTTGGTCTGAACTCCTTGGAGGGGTGGATCCRAGATGATTTCAGCATACCACGAGGGAGGCTGCGGGATGGATTCGGTGATGGGCAGGGGAAGGAAGGGGAAACCACAACCAGCGGCACTCCTGACGTTGAGTGAGTCTGTTAAACAGTAACAAAAATAACACGTTCATCTCCCCAGCCAGAGGCTCCTTCCTTTTCATGTAGGACATCAGGGTCCTCCCACCCCAAATCAAACAATCAGTCACCCCTTGCAGAACTAACCAGCCGACGAGTGAAGCTTGCCCCTCTTTTGGCCAGGTTTCACAGCATACAGCCTTTGGGAAAAACACAGCTTTATATTCTGCTTTCTTCCCCCCCATTATAATAAAAGAGCCCAAATGTGTCATTTGCTGCTTGGAAGTYCCTGAATTTCACCGATGGATTAATCCTGCCGAGTTGTGAAGAGGCGAGCCCCAGAGGATGCTTTGGGTAAAGCCCATTATCCAAAAAAAGGGTTTTCCATAGGAGGCGCAAGCGGGTCACGCCACGGATGCACGAAGGGAGTTACACTTCCAGGGACAATGCCCATCTCTGTTAATTTACAGTCATCCAAGCCCACGTTTTACAAGGGATCAAGCCCGACTAAGTTGGCTTGGGTTATTAAGGTGGGAAGGTTATAAGAGTCCAGCAGACAAGGAAACCCAAACCTGGAACAGGACTGCTGAGCCAGATGTGCCTGGGATGCCGGCAAAGCCCAGCACCCAGGGCAGAAGTCCAAGCGATGCATCACGATCCTCACTGAAGGTGTTTTCTACCACGGTTTTCCACAAAGCAAACCATCGTGCCTCCACCTGGCACGGGGGATACGGCCATTGGAGGAGGGCAGATACAGGAGACAGCACTGGGAACGATGGCCTGGTGGCAAAAGAAACCTGCCAACAAGAGGAAGACCTAGGAGCAGCCCTTTAACCAACTCCTCTCCTCTAAGCACTCATGACCAGCTCCTCATATTGCAAGATAGGGGTGTCCTGATAGCACATAATCCCCAACAAGCATTTAATTGAGAGCTGGGAAGGAAGCAAAGCAATTGATTTTCAGCAGGGATTTCTAGGGATGAAAACAGATGCCCAGAGACCTCCAGGGTCTTTAATCAGAGACTCTAGGTTTCATTGCAAACCGTGCTGGGCGTCCGGACTCCAAGAGCTGGAGAGGACAAAGCAAAAATCACAGACACAGCAGCTTTTCTGTACAGACACCGATAACCCACAGGTGACTTTTCTTTCTCCTCCCTTTCTGACCTATCTTCTTCAGTCATTTAGTGTTGAGCTGAGCTGATACAAGATGATCATTCAATTTTGATGGCTGAAGTAGAGAAGAAAATGATGCAAATGTATTTCCAAGGTGACCTGTGCTGAAGCAGGTTGTTCCCTTGATTGGCCCAAGGGAAAAAAAGCCAAATAATTTCCTTGAAGTTGATGTATTAGAGGGAGTCAGTCAGCAGTGAAGCAGCTAATGGGGAACTGCCCAAATCAGATGGCTACTGTCCTTCGTGCCCAGACCACACAGGAGCAAGGCGGCACATGGTGAGGCATCCGTGGTGGGGCATTATCCGTACCCATCCCAGTGCTGAACCTGCAGTGCCGGGGCAGTCAGGAGGGGACCGATAAACCCAGCAGAAACCAACCCTTTACGCAAATAATTCAGAAGCAATTCAGAAAACACCACAGCAGACCATCAGTGGGACATCATCTCACATGTGCTCCCTTTTTTGCTTTCTCACCGGGCATACCTGTGCTGGAGGATGGGTTTTCGTGCCACGCTATGTTGTGAAGCTCCCAACATCAACCACCACCCCAGCCATGGGTTACTGGCACTGACCAATTTCACAGAGGAAAGGAAACAAGTAAGGACGGGCAACTGAGTTAAGAGACCTTCTTACCAGCAGAGGCTTGCTAGCAATTGGAAATGAGGGGAAAGAAAGGCAGGCAACGGGATACACAGAAATCTGCAGGTTTCAAGGAAGCAAGCCAATGCATCATTATTGGACCAGCAGATCCATATGCGTAATCTAATCCAGGATCATTATTCCCGTTTTTATTCTCAGTTTATGCACATCTCAAAGCATGTGTATCTGTGCAAAGCGAGCAATGAGCTGTTCTAGGAAAGCATCTGTAGAAAACATCAGAGAAGCAGCAGCAGCAAGTAAAATAGCAAGTGGCTCAACTGCATCATCCCCCCGATTACAACTTGTCCCAAACGGACAATTTTAAAGCCCAAATGTCAGCCACGACACAGCTGCTCTCCAATAGCCGTGGCCAAGCCTTCAGGCTGCAGCAGTTCTCACGCTGTAGCCCTGCTCTCTCCAGGGAGCCTCAACTGAGGTCATGAATTGACTGAAACCCCAAGAGCCTGGATGGTGTCTGAACCACAGCCCAAATCCTGTGATGGCCATGGGTCTGGGCACCGAACCGAGCAGGGACGATGCAGCAAGGGCTGAGCGAGCCTGGGCTGGAGGAGCGTGCCGGCGATACGTCCATCACCCTGCTGTGGAGGCCAACACCCTCCTGAAGGTAGGGCTGAAAAATTAAATGGGTTAGATGGGAAAATATCTGCCTGGGAAACAAGGGACTGCTGAGATCACGAGACAAAAGGAGGAGAGCCAACAGCTGGCTCCTGGTGCATCATCCCTGGAAGAGTCTGGGAAGAACTTGTTTGCTCATTCCCTTTGACAATGCAAAGGGATGTTCGGTACCTTCCTCAGCTCATCAGTTCCACAAAAAGGTTACTTTCTTACTTCCCCCCCCCGGCTCTCTTCATCTTCTCCTAGGCTAGACCTTGGTTTTGCTTTGGAAAGCAAGTCACGTTATGCCAAGAAGGAAATTTCCAGCCTCTTCCCATGAGCCAGATGGCCTGGTATCAGCAGGGTCTGGTATCCAGCTCCGTGCGCTCATTAGCCACCGGTGTGCATCCTCCTGCAAGCTCATCCTCCTTGGAAGGAGGACCTGAGGCATTCAGGAGAAGACACAGTAACACCCGCCCCGACATGGATGGAACAACAGGTGCCAAGCAAGGTCCAAGCACGTCCTTGTGTGCGACACGTCCTCCTCGCCACCCGTGAGATGYGGCGGTCCTGGCTCAGCAGCCCAGAGGTGCCTCCCCGTGCCAGACCACAAGATGTCTTTACCAAAGATGAAATCAAACCATCACGTCTCCTCTTCACCCTCAGCAAACTGAAGCCACAGCCAAATATCTGAATATTTTACTTTCATGGCTTGAAATCTGAACTGTTCATATCAGGAGCACTAGAACCGCCTTGGCTAAATACAAAGATTTTTTTTCTCCCTTCAGAAAACAGCCAGAAAAACATCTCTGTGCCAAAACAAATCCTGCAACCAAATCCTTTCCCGCTTCACAAAGTTTCTTACCTGCTGCTTGAGCATAAGCAGCACCTTGGAAGGCCAGATCATTTCCAGTGACTTTCCCTCGGAGAGGGCAGGATGGAAAGACACGGGGAAGGAGGATCAGATTGAGATTCGCCCCAGAGGACCCCTGGCTCTAGGTGTGGAAACATGCTGCAAGAAACATGTCATCCGCACGGTGGAAAACCCACTAAATTAATCCCAAGCATCCAAGCTGCTCTGAGATGAAGAGACAACAGTAGATGACATCTACTCAGGAGCACTGGAATAGTAACAGCTTTAATCGGAATATTTGTTTTTCCAAAAATTCTTTTTCTTTAAAAAAAGAAAAAAAAAAAAAAAAGGAACATTAAACAATAAGTACAACAACCAGTTACTGCACAAAGGGTGGTAATGCAAAGCCCAGATGGAGCTCTTGGAGAAGGGCCTGACGTTTAGCAGGCAGAAGGCATCCGAAGGACATACACCCAGTCCCGGCATGTGAGGAGGGACTGGATTTCGGACCAAGGACAGGGACAAATTAATGTAGYGGTTACCCCACGGGCTCCGAAACGTGCCGGCCATGCTCCTGCGGGTCTCGGGGAGGGCGCACGCTGTCAACGAGCCGAGCACGGCATGTTTTAGGCTGCTGCTGAAATGTTAAGCTGGTATATGGAGTACCTGAGGTAGTTAGAAAAACCAAGGAGGGGGTTTAAAAAAAAAAAAAAAAAAAAGAGCTGGAATTATTCAGGGACATCCCTGAAACACAGGAGGCTCAAATTTCTGCCCTCGCCTGCTGCTGACACCCTCAGGAGTCCCCAGTGCGGCTGCTCTGCAGAGCCCCAGACCCTGCACAGGACCGACCCCTCTACAGCACGTGCTGCTTCAGAGAACAGCAAAAGCCAAGATTTGGGTAAAACCCCAGGAAAAAGCTGCCCCTCTGCCTGCATGCATGCTCTGGCAGGAGGTATTCCTTATTGCAATGGAGATTTTTGCTTGTGCATGGAAAAATGTGCTCTTAGGGTGCCTTAGGGAAAGAGAACAGGGACGCATAGTGGGCTCGGCTGCTGCCGGACCCTCTCTCTGTGCTATGTTAAGTTGCATAGGAAACTCCTTAAAGCCCCTGAGGAGAAACTTAAGGTGCTATTTACTTCTTGTGGGGTCCGGCAAGAGTGATCGTTTCTGGGGACATGATTTTGGGAAGAGGAAAGGAGACCGGTCCCTCCCGAGGCGGCTGTGCCGGCACAATCTGCTGGATGCCTTTCCCATTCTTTGTTTTTCTTCCTTTTTTTTTTGGATTAACCTGAAAGAAAATCATCCTTTAACAACTAACCTTTCTGTGGTAGCAGCGTTTCACTATAAAGAGACTTTGCACTTAAAACAATCTTTCTGTGCAAAAATATTTCCCTCCCATGTAAAATATTTGAAAGCTGGGGAGTGGAAGGAGGAGGGGAGGTGATTCAAAAGACTCGGCTATAAAACAAATGGGGAAAAATACGGGCACTTGGTGCTGCAAATATTTAGCTCGATGGCACCAGGTTTATAGCAAAGACTATTTACAAGTTAAACTGGACTTTAGGAGCCTTCAAGAGTCTCACTCGAAGCCCTCTGAAATCAATGGCAATGAGCGTTAAGTCACATAGCACTTCTGGAGCATCTCCAGTGAGCTCGGATTTCAAATTAGGAGAAACATTTTCTCTTTTCCTTCCTTTTTATTTTTGTTTGTGTGTAAAGGGATATATGGATGGCAACAATTCCCTCCCCTTTTCTGGCCTCTTCCCTAGAGCAGGAGCATCTGGAGAGGAGCAGCCCAAGCAGTTTGCTGCCATGGGAGGGTGAGCCACTCTCACCATCCTCCTGGTCTATCTCCCAAGGAGGTCTCTGCTGAACACCAAACCTCCAGCTTCTTCAGAAATGTCCTGCAGCACCTGGGCAGGATGAAGCGCAAGGGGCAGTGGCCACTTCTCCTGATTAAAAACGGTACCCGTGCATCTGAAAACAGGCAACGAGCATCTCCCTGTCCGCAAACGAGAAAAATGCATGTTTGCAGAGACATGAAAATAAAACAAAAATCAACTAAATGGCTCACAGGGCCTGTGAATAAAAAAAAAGAAAAGCTCCTTTTTTGGTGTAAGATGCTTGTTGGGCTGAGGACATCCCGAGTTCATAACGGTGCTTTACATCTGGTCTGGCAAAGCCTGACCGTGACGGTGGGGGAGGGCATTTACTGTGCTTCCTCTTAAAATACATATTTACATGACTCACGTTTGTCTCAAAAACGATAATTTAAAAGCGGTTTCTACAACGTAAAAAACAGCCACAGCTTCCCCCCAAAGTGGTTACAACCTTTACTGCTCGTTACAAAAATTAGACTTTTTATTTGTAAATACCTAAAAAATGTGATCTCTTTTGTGATCCCACCCCACCCCCTTGCCCCCTTTAAAGTTTTTTAGTAAGAAATAGTTTAACTGGTATCAATGCCGTATGAAAAGCCATCCCCCTCTGGATGCCTTCCTATCAAGGAGGGATGTCTCCTGCTGATTTCCAGTCCTGGTGGAGAACTTGCAAACTTTGGCCTCTTAAAACCCAGGGAGAGCAACCTCCGCTTCTTTTTAAAGTCAACTGCTTAAAAAAAAAAAGGAAAAAAGCACAGGAAAAAAAAAACAGCAAATGAGATGTGGAAAAAACATCACCGCAGGAGCTAGATGGCAAAATCCTCATGGTCTTGCGGGCTGAAGGCAGCTGCCCGCAGCATGTCCAAGGAGTTGACGAGGATCAGGGTGCCGGTGAGATGCTTCCAGCGCTTGGTGATGGGGTTCTTCATCTTGTCCAGCCCGGTGTGCAGCTCCTGGATCACATCACGGTAGCTGTCGCCCATCTGGCTGCTCCAAGTGAGAAGGAAGTCGTATGCTGGCTTCCACATGGCCTGCAGGGATGGGGCAGAGTGGAGAGGAGATCAGAGCTGAGCTGGATGGCCAGTGAGCAAGTGATGCCATCCCCAACACACCCCCATCCCAGAACAAGCACATTCCCGAGGAAAAACACCCCCAAATTTCCYCAGCACACCCAAATCCCTTTTATCCCCCAAAGGTGCTCCAGAAGAACATGCCCTGGAGGTATCTGCAACCCTAGGGGACCCATGGAGACCGAGACCCATCTGCTCTCACCTCGCTGTCCACCGCCCCCATCTTGTCCCGGTGCGGGGCCTCGTAAGCATCCATCTGCTGCTTGGAGACCTTGGCGAGCTTCTCGGCAAGCTCCCTCCAGCGCTGGGCCACCTCCACGGCCGTGGTCAGCAGTACGAAGTCCTGGATGAGCCGGACAACCAGCCCCTGGCAGTCCATTTTCAGCAGAGCCTGAGGGACAGTGGTGAAAACCAAACCAGAGAGTCAAGGCGGGCGGTAGATAGCAGGTGACGAGGGGACCATACAGGGAAGTCCCTCATGAAGCCACCCCAAAAATCTTCCCACCCCCTTTCTGGCAACAACCGGTGAAATTAGGCCACCAGGCTCGACAGAATAGTAATCCCACTAATTGAACAAAGCGCCCTACCCCTGTTCAATGAGGCTTGCAGCCTGGGCTGGCCAACGCAGCCATATTTTCCAGGCAACCCCTCAAGATGCTCAGGCGCCACCATAAGCAGTTTAAAGCATCCCAGGGGCTGAGGATAACAGATGCCTTTAATCAAGGTAACTAATCCAGCACAGCCCGTGCCTCCCCAAGCCCGGAGGAGCACCGTCCTTCAGCACGGGTGGGTGGGTACAGGCCAGCCAGAACATTTTGGGATGAGACCTGGACATCAGCCTCAGGAGGAGATGGGCTGGGGTGAGACCCAGGTGAAGGGCCAGTTGGCAGCACTACAGGACTATTGCTTGGCTTGGGATGTTCTTGTTCCTCTCACCACCCCTCTGCCTTCCCATGCCAGATCAGAAACCACCTCCTTCTGCGTCATTTATTGGCCTAAAAGCTGAGATTTTCTGCAAAAGGTTTTGAAGAAGTGGGGAAGAGGAACTGCAGCAGTCACAGTTTTCTAGCTAGCGATAGCCAGGAAAAAAATGACAGAGCAGTGTTAGCTCCTACCTTTAGGTACCAAATCACATTAACATCCACTCAAAGTGGAAAGCAAGTTGCAACAGGGGAAAACCCATGATACAGCCCAGGAAAGGAAGGGTTTAAGTGGCAATTATCAGAGGACAGGATCTGACCAACAGAATCAACATCCCACTTACCAGGGCTTCCCCATCCTCTGCCAGAGCCCGGCAGCAGCCTCAGCAGCAACCCCAGTCCCTGGACAAATCCCACCTTGAACCTCAAGTGGCTACAGAAAGGTGGTTTATATTACAAAACGGGCATCCCCTTTTTAAAAACATGGAAACCAAGCAAACAGACCCCAGACTATGCCTTGGGTGAAGGTGTGCTGAGTACCCTCTTGTTTTCCTACGGCCAGATTCAGAGTCATGGCACCAGCAGACTCCGGATGGTGGCTCCAGGATGGGTGAACACCAAGGGCTCAGCGTTTGAACAGGAGGTCTCACTTCAATAAAGGCAAACCACAGCTCAGGGATGCAGGGGACAGCATCCCAAGGAACCACACTGCACACATGTCCCCACTGGGAACATCACCCACACTTTCACAACAGCACGGGGCTGGTTATTACAGAAACTGTGGATGTGGTGGTCCACACGCAGCCAGAATCCTCCCGCTTTCTGCCGCCATGGGTTCTGACATCCTCTCCTAGCACAGGGGAGTCTGGGCAAACCCCAGCTGGTTTGGCTCTGGGGCAGAAGAAGGGTTAAATCCTTGCATAGGCAGTTTCACAGGCACAGTTGGGAGAAGATGGGAACATCTGAAACCACTCCAGCAATTTGCAAAGCAAATGCATGTTGAATTTTCCCTTATCTGTTTCCAGCTTAAAGCTGGGCTTGAATCTAATTACAGCTGCAGACCAGCATTTGTTTGCTCCTCAAGTGCTTACACTGGTTTCCTGTACTAGGAGAGAAGTAATAAACCCTCTTGTTAAGCAAGCAAGGAAAATACATTTAAAAGAGCATTAATTTTTTTTTTTTTTTAAAAAGGGCATTAGGAAGCATTTAGATCTCACACCTGTGCCATAACCGCCTCCTCTCCAGCAACACTACCTTACCACCCAGCCCCCAGATTCATCACCCTCTCCTCTGCAGGCGGAGATGGTCCTAAGGGCGGGCAGATTTCGCATCCTCAAACCTGCGTTTCCAGGCAGCTCAATTGCCTGCGTGCAAACCCCCAAACAACCTGGTATTTAGCAAAGCAGGCTAAATGAGCTGCTCTCATCTCTTGCCGGAGGCCCAGCAGGTCTGAGGCAGCGGAGGCAGCCACCGGGAGCAAACTGCACCACAGGGGTTAAGGATAGAGCTGCAGGAGATGGATTCTCCCATTTCTTCTGCTGATGTAAACAAGAAAACGGCTTCAAGTAAAGCAGCTGGGAGGCCATGTAACTGAGAACTGTACAATCACTTGAAGCAACAGCTTTGGAAGAGACTGATTGCTCCCTGCAGCGCAGCACGTTAACTCTGAAACCTACTGACGGCCACAGAAACACCTACTTCCTGCACTTTGCCCCCGGTGATTTGAGCTGGGGAGGCTCAACATGCACCCTATGGGCTGGGGAAAATGCGGTCGAGTGGGCAGAGGTGATGGGAGATGGGGACAGCACCAAAGCCAGGTGGGGAAGGGATGCAAGACGGACTCGCAGCCACTACGGTCGGAGCCAAAAGGAGAATATTAGTGGTAACAGCGACACACTTTTTTTGGCCTGGGCACAACTCGCTCCCTCTGTCACAGAAATACATGAAACGCATGCGGGCATGGGGCTCTCCTGGAAGCCCTGACTGCCTGGCTGAGATTAGCAGGGCTCACAACAGATTTAATCCTCCAGCAGGTGCTTTTGGGATTACGCTACAATTTCTTTCCATCCTCCCTCGCCCTGGACAAACCTCCCCAGATAGCTGAGTACACCCACCGTGTCTCCATCCCTTGGTACCCAGCCGTGCTCCCTGCCGAGGCGTGACCTGGGCTGTGCCTTCCCAGCACCCTCCAAAGCATTTATTAACCTCAGAGCGGCTCCAAGCCTGCTCCACCAGACAAGCACTCAGCAAAGGAGATGGTTTGATATTCAAATCCCAGTTCAAAGCGGTGCAGAAGCACCTCTACTTAAAAGGCATCCGGGGAGGCTGAATTTGCATGCCAGCTCTGAAATGCAGAATCCCATTTCCTATCCTCTAATGATGGAAACCAGCATCTGGAAGAAAGCAAGCCAAGCCCGAAGCAACAGGCAACCCCAAAGACCACCTGCAGRTGCACGGCCACCCCTGCCCGTGCCCATCACCGCAACCTTCATGGTCCACTCCCGACTCTGTGAGCCTCCAGCCCTGCTCGCTCTCCCATGCACAAATATGCAGCCCCCCTGCGGTCCAGCCCTGACCCCCACATGCTCCAGAGGAGCCATCTGAGCTGGGGGGGATCTTGTTTCTTCCCCACCTTCGGCCAAACTAAAGGAGTAAAAACCTTCCTCTTTTGCCCCAGGAGCAGAAAGCATCGCCAAATTCACGTGTGCCCACCAAGCGCGGTGCAAGACCCACAAGGAAGCTGTTACGGAAATGGACTTTTTAAATTAATGATGTTTTTTTAAAAAAGCATGTAAATCAGAAAGCACCCCAGGGGGTCTAAGCATTATCATGCATTACTCACCCCCTGAAACGTCTGTATGGTGTTTGGCGGGGGAAGCGGAGATGTGGTTACCGTAAGCAGTAATATTTAGTGTCCCATTAACCGCGGTGGGGACGTGCGCCAGGGGAGGGATGCGACCCAAGCACAGCAGGCAGGGCAGGCAGGAGATGTGCCTGGGGCAGCACCATGCTGCAGCTCTCAGCTGGCTCCCGTTCTCACAGCCCCGGGACTTCCTCAAACATGGGGAGAAAGGTGTCATTTTAGAAGAAGCGATGCCAAGTGCCATCAGCCAAGTGCCATCACAGGCAGCTTTTTT
The DNA here is from genome assembly GCA_035582835.1 of Phoebastria nigripes. NCBI lineage: Eukaryota > Metazoa > Chordata > Aves > Procellariiformes > Diomedeidae > Phoebastria > Phoebastria nigripes. The sequence goes on along the minus strand of JAYKAV010003377.1, from coordinate 5,649,134 downwards.
TGCAAGAGCAAAATTGCATGGGAACAAGAGCACAGAGCCTGCAACTGCTGCACTGGGGATGRAAAGGCAGTAAAGATTTCCTGCCAGCCCCAGAAAATAAAAGCGGGTTGTCTTATACTGCCTGCGGGGCAAGGAGTCTGACAACACGACAGCTGAAAGGCATTGGTGGCATTTCTGCAGCTTTCTATTAATTGATAGGGGCACAGGGCAAGACTTAGAAGTGTTGTGCATGAAGAAGACCTTGCTGGAAGCTTGCAAGCGACTCCTTCTCCTTCTGTGCTGCAAGCAACTTGGCTATGCAATGACAAGCCATGTTCTACAGAAAACATCCCCACCGATTTCAGCATGGCGCAGCATGGTTCCTTGGGGGAGCAACGTCCAGGATCTATACACGTGGTGGGGATTTGTTCCCATGAAGGCAGAAGAAGGGCAGGAGTCTGGTTTTCCCCCTGGACCTATATTCAGCACAGGGACTACCATTAGCGAGCAGATTACTTTGGGATGGAGGAGCAAGAGGGGCCCAACGTGAGCAACCTTGGGCTGGCATGCTCGGGGCGTGCTCCAAGCAGTGGACACCCTGCTCTGCAGGGCATGAAGGACTGCTTGAGCCCACCAGCAGCTCTTTGGGGTCTGCACACACCAGGGACAAGCAGTATCTTTTGGTAGAAGAAAGGCAGCATGCAGATACCTGCAGTCAGAACAAACAATAGAAAACAATGGGGAAAAAAAAAATCCCCATCATCATCTTCTGCATGATCTTTAGAAGTAGCCTGGAGAAGAGAAAGCTCATAGTTTCCACAGCGCTCTGCTGACAGGCCCAGTGGCATTCCCAGAAGACCCATGTTTTTCCCAACAGCAGCGTCTGTTGGAAAGGATGATAAATGCTCTATAAAAACACCATATCGAAAATCCAGAGAAAGAGAGAAATGCTGTCTCTCATCACAGGTCTAAACCCCAGCTCTCAAGGACCAAGTAGTGCAGTCACTGCATGGCCAGGTACCGGTGGCCCAGGTGCAAGGAGGTCCTCTTGCATCTGTGCCCAGGCTTTTTTAGCAAGAGCATCTGCGTGCTGCCTACTTTCGATGGGCAGAGAGGAGAGAGAGGAGAGGAAGGTTTCTCTTTCTGTGTGATGACTAACTTCTGAGCAACATTCCCCCAGTTACCTTCACACACTGCTGCTAGTGCCAGATTAGAAAAGTAATAATTAAATACAGATTACTTATTAACGAGTCATCATAACCAGGCTTTTCCATGCTTGGCTGCTGGTGCATGGCTCTGCCACTGCGATTTTGTGTACTCAACACTGAAGTCAGATAAGCCTGCTTACTACTTCTCCCTTCACAGTCCCTTTGAGAGGAGACAACCAACTTTAAGGTGAAACAGCCAGATCAGAGCTTAATCCAACCGGTTCTTCTTGCCAGCAGATGCCAGAAAGCGAGTCCATTTGTTACAAATAAAATCAGATTTAAACACAACAAAATACATTACTGCTCCGTTGTCATCCCCTGAAACTTTTTTTTTTTAAAAAAAAAAAAAAAAAAAAAACAGGCTCAATCTAATTTCTCCATAAGCTAAGGAGGATTTGACAGCAGCAAGGGGTTTAGAAGAAGCATCATCTTCCACCAGGAAGGGAGCTCATCCTTTATCGACAGGCTCAGACTCACGAAGAATAGGAAACAGAGTCAATGCTCAAGATGAGCCTCCATTCAAACAAGGAAAATAAAACCTGCTCTGGGACTCTGCACTCCAGGCATCCCTTGGGGAGCAGGATGTTTTCCTGCAGCTTACGGCTCTCCCCTTGAGTCAGCTGCTCCCCGAGTATCCAAAGAGCCTTATCTTTCCCTTTGTCTCCCCACTGAGGTCTGACATGGATTTTCCACGACCTACAGACTGTCTGGGACCCCTGGAGACAAAAGGGAATAGATAAAAGAAACGCTTACAGGTTTGCAAAGCGGTAAGGCAAACAGCAYGAAGCCCTTGGAAGCATCCAGCAAGAGGAGCACAGATTTCATCCCATCGTTCACTGAGGCTAATGATTAAAGGAGCAAACCCTCCCTTGGGGGAACCATGGGGCCAGACACCAGCCTTGGCTACCACAGTGGGTATTTTCCCTTCCTGGATGACCCCAGAAAGAAGAGAGACAACTGCATACGATGGCCAGAAGAACCCCTCCACAGAAGCAGCGCTGGTGGCATGACCCGGCACCTGAAAAATCAAAGCTAAAACATTGCCCTATGGGCCACAAAGTGGTACCCAGGCACCAGGAACTCGCTGGACAATACTTCCACGAGTAACGAAGGGCTCCGTGCTCTTCGTAACACCTTACACCTCATACTCGATCCTCAGATTTCCCCCTTCTTATTAAAGGGAGTTTGGGAAATGAAATACTTCATTCGGCTCCAGTCCTCTTTACCCAAGCTGCCTACTCGTAATTTCATTTTGCATGCTGCTGCCTGCGCCCATCATTGCCAAACGAAGCTGTCGCTATTCCTTAATTCAATTGGCCTTTTAAACCACATGATTCGCCATAACTCAGTTATCCTGCTTCTGCGGGAGAGCCTGTTAAGAAGCGAGAGCTGCAAATCTCTTCCAGACATTTCGTCCTGTATTTTCTTTGGCTCACTTCCTATGAAATGCTAGAAATGATCATGAAGATGATTTCTTGTAAGAGAGTTCCTAACGGCATCCTAGAAATACTTGCAGGCAGCACTTCCCTAAATGCCTTTCAGGACAGAAGCAAGCCACGCATTTCAATTTGCAAACACGATCCACAGTTGGACATAAAGCATCCCAGCTCAGAGGTGCCCTTGGTTTAGCTGCCACTCAAAGAGAGATGGGGCAGACAAAACCTGACCTTATTATAGAGGAATCTGAGGTTGTTTCATCAAGGTAAAGGTGTAGCATCATTCTTCACAGCAGCTGTAAAACCCCTCCCCGGCATGCTTTGACACACCTAGTGATGCAAAAGTACGTGACCTGAGAGGTGGCTCGCCTACCCCACTCCATATAGGAAAAGCTTTTGTGTTTCTTGCCCTTTTTCCAGTTTTCCATCAGTATAGCCTTCAATGATGCACGCTTTGACACTGGGGTTGAGGAGACCAGCAGCCCTCAGCGAATTCCTCGAAGCATGCATCATTGAAGGTTGAAATGTAGATACCCAGCAGCAGGGACCAGTTGAGTGCCATGAAAACACTGGACCAAAATCACCTTGATTTTGAGGGGCTTCAGATTACCTACCTTCCAAAGCAAGCCTGTTGGCTGCCCTCACACAACATGTACCTACTGTATTTCACCTAGTGCATCCCTCATTTATAGCCATTATCCCATTAAACCAGGAGCCCTTCGACGCATACAACCACAGGGCTGAACTTCCACCTGGCTGTGCCAAGCAGCCCACAGAAGACCTTAACGATGGACTTCATTTTCTACAGACTGAATTAGGAAAATTCCACCTCACATTCACCTTAATCACTCTGCACGGCAGGGAATTAAGACTCCCTCGTCAGACCTCGGACTCACCGTCATCAGCTCCTTCTGGAAAGATTTCCTCTCCTTGTTCTCAGTGTTGTTGCAGTCTTCCTTCAGCTTCTCCAAGACGGAGGCCACTCGTTCCGGCTCGCTGTCCAACTCCGCTCGGCAGAAAAACGTGAGCGGCAAGTTCAAATACCCCAGCGCATCGGCGAATGACCGCCAGCTGCTGAGGTTCTCCATGAGCAGAGTCCTCACGGAGGCGTAGATGTAGGTCAGGAACTTGCAGGGCCTTAGGATYTGCTCGAGCAACAGGCTGGTGGTGAGATCTGGCCCAGAGAAGTAGCTGGGCTTGACCTTCCCAACCACCAGCACGTTTTTGGTGTGCACGAGGCCTATTTTTCCCTGGTAGTAGCCAATATACCACTCCTTAGTCCACAGCTGCCCTTTCAACCTGATCTTCTCCTCACTGAGGAGGGCTATGACGTCTCCTTTCTTGTACTCCAGCAAATAGTGGTTCTTGCTTTGCCGCACCACTGTCTTCAGCAGCTTGCCGTACTTCAAGCTCAACACCGGCCGGTCCTGAAAAACTGGATACTTGGCGGTGGCAGCCAGAGGTGAAAGGATGATCTTTCCGACCTCGTTCTTCTTGAGGAACCGCCTCTGCCCGGTCGGTTTGATGGCACTTTTTGGAGGTGGCTGTGGCGTCTGGACGCAGAATTGGGTCAAAATAGCATCCTTGTCATCCTTGACCTGTATCCTTAGTGTGAAGTCTGAGAGCTCGTTGGGGTCRTGGGACGCAATGGGGAAGATAAGGCGGCTGACCTTGCCCAGCTTCATCTGGAAGCCCCGCACAATTTTGGCTTGCTCGCTAGCTTTCACCTCGTAGTTGGTCATGTTGGAGAACATGCAGAGCTTGAGGTCCTGAGGCCGGGACAGAGCAAACTGATGCTTACCCCAGAGCTGGAGGGCAACGGGAGCTGGGCTGTGGGACTGTCTCATGACCTCGTTCACCAGGAGAGTCTTGGGTGCGCATTCGTGCCCGAACACGGCCACGACGGTTTTAAAGGAAGGGTGAATGTGTTTTGGGCCGTAGACACCAACCGTGATCTTCTTGCTGATGTAATCCCAAACGGTGTAAGGGTAGAGGATGTTCTGCCCCTGGGCTACAGCTGCGATGTACATGCAAGGCTCCAGGTTCTCCAGCTGCACCTGGATCGTGTCCCCATATGCATAGCTCAGCTGCATCGGTGTGTACGGCCCCTCTTTCATGTCGCTCCGCAGGCACTGCAGTCCTACCAAACTCTTGCTCATGATGTCATTCTTGACCTCTGCCGACACCTTCATCTCCAGAATGATGAAGGTTTTCACCTCCATGTTGCTGAGTTTGATCTGCAGGACCGGGCTGATGGTGCTACACTTGTCACTATTCAGCTCCAGCGGCGGATCCAGCATTGCTTTCATGGAGATCTGCTGCGTTTCCCCAGGGCACACGTGACCCTCTGGCACGTGGATGCTGATGTTGGTGTCTGGAAGCTGAACGGCTCCACCAGAGCTATCCAGCTTGCAGACAATGTTGGTCTCCACCGGTTGCGTCTGACCCCAGCCAGGATTTTGACCAAGCAAATCCAAGTCATGGCAAGACCGAGCCAGCTTCCTGTGGTTCAGCCACGCCGTCCTAAAATCTTCCCGGCTCTGGAACTGCTCAGGGGTGGGAGACTTCAAACCGCTGAAGAAACCCGACGATGCCGGAGCGTCTGACTTGGCTTGAAGAATGGACAGCTCAGACAAACTGTAGGAGCGTTTACTTCTGAAGAAGGGATTGTCCCTTTTCACAGGCTGTTCCAGATCCAGCCTGTTTGTGGATGGAAACTCATCAAAAATGTTACCCAGGCTGCTATTAGCGGCTGAACCGGAAACAGCTGAAGTAGGAGCCCCCGTGTCAAAGAGAAGCAAGTCAACAGCGACATTGGAGTTGGACTCTTTGTCCGAGCTGGGCACTGTTTGCAAATTCCCATTCAGAAATGGGTTCGTCTGGACTCCGTTCAAGAACGGGTTGTTACTGTAGGTTTTTGCAGAGTTTCTTTTCACATCAGTCCATTCTCCAAGCAGGTCTAACTCCTTGACCCCCTCATCAGGGCTCTCCAGTAGATTGTCTATCATCCCACTGTCTGTTAAGGAAGAGTTGCGGTAGTTTACAGGCTGGACGTAGGAGGAAGGGATGTAACCCATTTCCGTGGTGTTGTGAGCGTACCACCACTCGCCTCCCGACGTGTCTAAGACATAAAGGTGGTCCCCCTTGGAGAACTTCAAAGTGGTGAAATTAGTCGGACAGTAATCTTTGATTGCTATTACTTCCTTCGCATTTCCAAAGGACGTGGGATTGTCAACTAGCAAGGCACTAGGAGAAGGCACTGCAAAGCCAAGAAGAAAAACACCACTGTAAGCAATCCACAAGAGTCACAAATTACTTGCAATCATTTATTTCAGGTAAGCAATCTGCACTACTTTATGCAGTGAAATAAGGTAGTTTTAAAACCTCTCAAACCTACAGGTATCTTTCCCCCCCCTAAAATTTTTTGAACAAAACTTCTCCCTCCACTACATCTGGTACATTCACGTTCCCCTTCCCCAAAGGGTTCATGATCTAAAGGGACAGGCATCGACATGGCTGGGAAGAGCAGCAGGAGCCAAGACAGGAGAAGCAGCAACTTGTTATCCTCCCGATGCAGTCAAGTGCCTTAGCAACGAGCCTCCCCCTCGATGTAGGGCCCGATGCAGCTGCTCCTGTACGAGATACCAGCGTCCCACAGCCTCGCTAAACTCCCTGATGAACGATGCACAAGAAGAGGTGTTGGAGGGAGTTTTGAGGGAGTAGGAGTCACTTCTTATCAGCTCTCCTTTTCACCTGGTGTGTTGGGATCTAAGCTCCTATGGGCACGTGCCAGAATCACAGGTACTTTAAACGTGAACATTTAAGGGGATAACAGAAGTTAATTAGGGGGGAGTTCTCAACAATTGCTACATGGGAAGAGCCATTATCCTACCAATTTGCTCAGCGGTACCTCAAGGTCTTCGGCCACCAGCTCTTTAGCACTGCCATTGCACTCTCCATGCAAATAGTTATCTGTGCTGCTGCTGCAGGTTAACACGTAACGTTCGCAGACTCAAAGTGCTCTTGCTCTGCTGTAACCCTTCTCCTGCAYATGTGAAACATCTCATGTTTCAGTGCAAGAAACAATTAAGGGTACCTACTAAGGACATCTCATATTCCTACTTTTTCACGTCACACCAGCCAAAAAAAATCAGCATCTCACCTCTCTTACATAGCACCTGTATTTCAAAGCTCCTCAATGAAAATTAACTCCATTTCTAAAGAAGGTCGGGTAGTTTGAACCCTCAGAAAGAAGCACAGCATTGCCCTCATGCAGTGCTGTCGTGGTCCTAGCAGCATCTCCAATCTCCCTTTCAGCAGCGCCAGGGGATCCCAATTACAAGTGAAGCAGCTGGGTCAAGCCTACAGATGCTCACACTGTCACCAAATCTATTGCTTTTGTTCTCACTTTTAGGACCTATTTCTGTAAAAAGCACTAGAAAAAAGCTGCAGATGATGTTACATCAACGTTCAAATGTGTGTTATCTTGCCAGACAGACCTAAGAAAACAAGGAGAGCTGAATTTTCACCAATACAGAGCTGTAAGAGAACTGGGACAGTACCTGCTTCAATAGGCTCGAGAGCTCTCTGGGGGGAAAAGGGCGATTTAAGAAACATGGGAAGCCCCTAAAATCCCAGAGACGAAGGGACCGCAGATCAGACTGCACATCCCTGCGGTCACTAGCTGCAGGCTGGCAGCGCTTCTCAGACACAGAAAGTACAAGGCAAGGGAAGATACAGACAAGCAAAGAAAAGTCTTTAAATATACTCTAGGGATCAAAATATTCAGAAGAGAAGAGTTTGCACACATCCTAAACAACTCATCGTTAATCCACTTCCTCCGCCAGCAGGTAGGGAAAGTTGTGAGGACATTTATTCAGCATAAAACTATATATAAACTCCGTATTGAAACTATTTTACTACCCTAGTAGGAAGCYGCTATTAACCCAGCACTGCAGCCTGAGCCATCTGCAGGACGGGGCATTTTCGGTCTCCCCATCCCTTCAGATCAGACGGGCGAGCAGCCGTCCCTGTGTCCCCCCCAGCTGTGCATGCAGCCGGCGTGGTGGCAGGGTTAACACAGATGTGCTGAAACCAGCAGACCCCTTGGAGAACGTGAGTAATTCCTATTTTTGCATTCAAAACAATCTAATTTGCAGTGAGAACGTTTGATGTTCGGGTCTCGCTACGCCTGCAAAAGCGTAGCGTGTTTATTTTTAAAGGCCCTCGGCGCATGCCAACTTCCACCTGGAGTTATTCCTTGGGATCCATTTCTGCTGTGAGAACAGTAATTTCCCTCTCACCTGAACGCAGCTTTTATGCTGGGTAAGGTAAATAAAGCTGAAGAAAAAGCGATAAAAGGAAGAATTCAAGCAACCTGCAAGTTCACAGCTCCAGGGAAGGGGAAAACAAACCCTCGCAACCACCTTGTTTGCTGTCACCTCTCCTGGCTGCTGGATCTCTTGGTGTCAGGTCCATGCCTGTCCTTGGCACTGTGGATGCACTCGTCAGCGCTTGCTGCTCTTCCCCATCAGCTGCTGTCTGCTAATTATTAACCAAACCCCCTCCCAGACCCCAGGGGTGAGAGGATGCACCCGAATTGAGGAGGAGGCATCGTCCCCACCCATCCCGTGGGGATCCCCACCCATCCCTCCGCACCTTTGACGTCGCAGAAGCTGGTCTCTGTGAAGCCCTCGCCGAGGTCGATGAGCGTCCCCTCCGACTTGCACCGCGGCAGGCCGCCCGAGTTGGCCGCCCGGATCCTCTGCGCCGCCATCTCCGGCCCGCCGACCCTGCCGGTCCCGGGGGGCACTAAGAGGCCATGGCTTCTCCGTGAGCGCAGCTGGCTATGGGGACCCTGGTGTCACCTTGGGGAACCAGCCTGTGGGAGAGAAATGAACCCCWGCACGTTAGCAAAGGCTCCAGGTCCCACCATGCCACCCATGCRCCGACGATGCTCTCCCCAGGCGCGTGCCAGCCCTGCGGTGCCGATACAGGAGAACATCCTCATGTTCTCCGTAAAGCATCATGAAAGATAACCTGGGTGCTCCCAATAAGCACGGCACTGCCTACAAATCACCAAGGGCTTTGGGTAGCGAGGACAGCCTGGTCTTGCACAATGCTACTGCTGGCCACAACCCTGTACGAAGCAGCCCTCTTGCCTTTAAGAGTTATTTGGGGATACGTTGCTCTCAGGCTCATAAATTGGTCCTTCTCCCCATTTTGTAAGGGCTTCCAGGGCATTTGCGCGTTGCTGTAATACATATTTATAAAACCATCAAGCACTCAGATGCTGTAGGAGCCCAGGGCAGCGGTTAGTGAGCGTGGAGGGCCCACGGGACCAGGTTTTTGCAGGTTCAACCAGGTCATCGCTGCCTCCTGCCGCAGCACCAGGATCTCCTGGGATGGGGACTGGCTCTTCCTGCTTGCTCCCTGCATCCCTCCCCTTGCCCGGCTAACTGGGCAGGGATCAGGCAGAGAAACGTCCCTTCTTGCACCAACTGCCCGGCTTCACTCGAGCTGCTGCATGGAGCCAGTACAGGGATGATAACCAGGGGGAGACAAGTTTCCAAAAGGAAAAAGAAAAATAAAGGGGTTTTTCCTCCTTTTTTTCCAGAAACACTTGCAAAAACACCTCCAGAAACCCTGTGGCAGAGCAGCTTCATCAGCGAGCCAGAGCCAAGAGGAAAATTAACCCATTTCCCGCTGCCCGCAGAACATGCTGGCACTTTGACCACCAGCGTAGTGGCTGATGCAAGCGCTGGTAAGACCTTCTCTGGTGTCACCCGTGTCCTCTGGAGCTTGGAGGGTGGCCAGAAAGGCCTGGTGCCTCTCTGCTAGCTGAAGCAGTAGAGCCTGAGCCACACTTTGCTCCTTCAGATTTGCACCATGGAGTAGGTATGCGGTCCGACGTACCTGGCACCATCCCGGTAAATCCTGCCATCCAGCATCCCTACCGACATCCCTACATCCTGCTCCCTACACACCTGCCAGAAAACTCCAGCTAGGCTACAAAGCACCAACAGCTCTTAAAAATAAAGCCCTGTGCAATTAGAAGTTATATCCAAATTCCCTGCTTGAGTTCAGCAACGCAAAGGGCTTTTCATCCACTCCTAGTGCTGTTTTTCCCTTCTCCCTGTTCTTCCTTTCTCCCCCTCCCATGCAATTTTTTTTTTTCTCCCTCTGCTTGAAAAATCAGATCAAGCAGAAAATAACCCCCAAAGCCAAATTCCTTAGATGGGAATATGGAGCTGATGGAAATGTGAAGAGAAGTGCCGATCGCTTTGGCTGCAGCCGGCTGTTATTAAACCAGCGTGTGTGTGTCTGCTGGCACGGCGAGGAGAAGCAGCAAGCCCTGAAGGATTCGGTGCCCTTTTCTGGAATGCAGTAAGAGGAAATTTGCAGGGAAGAGCCTGAGCAGGAGATACTCCAGCCTGCTTGAAATGCTTCCCAAGCCATCCCCCAGGACGGTATGCTGGGAATGTGGTTAGCTGGAAGGGATACACCAGGCTTCAGCCAGAAAAGGGAAGGGAGAACTTGTGTGCAAACACTTTTCGCTGTAAGAGCATTGTTTCGGGCCCTGCTGGGAGCACTCCAAAGGGAGAGGGCTTGGCAGGCATTAAATACAGAAAAACCAGGCTTTGAGTCAAGACTGCGCTTATCAGAGCCGGGCCAGGTAAGACAAGGACTTGGAGCTGCCATCAGCGGCAAGAAAAAGCAATAAGCGGTCAGTGGGAAGGGGGGAAACGGAGGAAAGATGCTCTTGTTAGCTAGCACGGTTCACCATCCATCCAGCTCACCCCTTTGCAAAGCACCACCATGGCGGGCAGGATGTTGTTTCTCATTAATGTGAGGCACTGTTTGGGACTGCACATTTTCCAGCTGGCATGCAAGACCCTAAACACTTACCGCTTCCCCCTAAAGAGACCCTGCAGACACTAGGCAGGCTCTTGTAGGGGTTTTTTTCCTCCCTAGCTGGAGGGTTCAAGCCCTCCACGGCTACACAAGGCACAAAATCCAGCACGAGGTGCGCAGCATCATCGCAGAAATAGCTCAAGTGGCAAAGTTTTCACCAACTTTAGCAATGCATGCACACAATCCTGTTAAAAAAACAAAAAACGCTTTGACAGCCCAAAGGTCACCCCTGCTTGATGAGCATTGCACGAAGCAAGAAAGAAACCAGGAACAGGTAGGTGATTTTACTGTGAATCAAAGTGCAAATCAGGAATATATTTTTAAACACCTGCCTGGTAGTCCAGTGCCAAATAATTTTTTTATATCAATTATTACAGCTGTGCACTGACAACTCGCAGTGCCTGGCATTTGCAAGGATGCTCTCCCTTCCTGTGTTTATGTAACTGTATGGAAAGCTTTATGCTAAAGGTCTAGACAGATGTGGTTGTGTGGAGAAACAGCTGGAAAAATCCCCTCTACGTGCACTCTGCAGTCTCAAAAGGCAGCAAAAACATATATCAAAATGAGTGATTAGGAAGAGGTATTTCCTCTCCCGAAAGCAGCATCTTGGCTGCATCTCAGTCCATTCTGAATGTAGCAATGCTCTCTCACACACACACGCACAGAAGGATGGGGGTGCATGCTCCCCACAGCTGGACTTAGGGTGGGAGCCGTGTTTTGGAGCTGACTGTCCCAGGGGACAGACCCGAGATGTTTCTGAAGGCAGAGGCAGGACAGATAACCAGCAAGCCTTCAAACCTGGGCTACATGAGCATAAGAGGGGACAGTTGGGAACAGGGTGTGGGGAAACAAGGGTGGACAGGGCAAGATTTGTTTAGAAATCACTTCTGTAGCCACGGCTGAGACAATGGTCTGCTAACTCCACTGAAAGCACTTTAAATATAGACGAGGATTAAATATAGACTCGGAAAAACCCAGCCCCATCTGTTTACCCAAAGCCATAAACAGCATCCAAAATGAACGGGGAGCGGGGGAAGGAAACTGGTGAGCAATCAGAGCTCGCCCCGCACGAGCGAGGAAGGCGACAGCATCTCATCGTGCAACCAGCTCAAAGGCACCCGCACCCGCTTTTCACACCATTTTTTTTCCTCCCACGAGGGAAAGGCAATGCTGCAGGGTAAAATCCAACCGTGCAAGCCAGGAGGACCTGCTGTGTGCTTCCCCCACCCCAAGTAATCCATCAGGCAGCTTTGCAGGCAGCAGCTGCCCGGGTCGGGGCTCCACGGTGGTTATACCCCACGGTACCAGGCGTATCACTATTCTTTCCAAAATCCTAAATAGCTTTGCTGAGGGTTGGGCAAAGCTTTAGGGAAGCCCCGATGAACACATCCCCACAGCTGCTGGCTAGCACCCCGCGAATCCTCACCATCTTTCTGGGGCATGGAAGTGCCAGGGACGGTGCTGCCCTCGGACCGGCATGATGGGGGGGCTGCAGGGTTTCTCTCCGGATACCCCTTGCTTCTACACCAGCATCACGTAGGATGACACAGCGGCTGCGTATCACCCATCTGCTGGGCTTCTGCTCCCCGGGGGACATCACGGGATGCCCGTCCTGTGAGTCACCCATCAGGGGAACAGCAGAGCTGTCTTCAACAGGGACTTGCAGAGCACGGATTTAACTTTGCATTAGCTGGGGCTATCCATAAGGTTTTTGGGGAGGGAAAGATGGGACATGCAGACAGACCTAGCCGTGCTCCTCTCTGCAGAGAGGCTGGCTACTTCTCAAGGTGTGGAAGCGCTGTCATGAGCAAGCTGTGGAGCAGTGAGCAGGATCTCCAGGGTCTTGAATAAGTGCCCTACCTACTCCTGGATCCCCTCTCCACCAGGCACAGAGCAGCAGCAGGTGTGGGGAGGGTCTAAGGCTGATGACGGTGTAGCACCTATTAAAAAAAAACCTATTGAAACACCCCCAAAGGTCTTTTTCCTGCAGTGTTTGACTGCACGGCATTCAGCTGATTTCTAAACAGCAGCATTTCCCGGCATGCAGTGGCACAGAAAAGGTTAAAAATAACTTCTGCAAACTCTCTGGGATGGCTTAGCCCGGAAACCCAACCGCAGGCTTTCCCCTCCCAGCCCCGCAGACCCAGGGGAGCCCCCCGAAACCCCCGGTGCAGGCTCCACGGTGGTACGGTGGGGCTGGCAGCAGACCCCCGTCCTCCCAGCTTCATCCATCACACCAAGCTAGTCCTGATGGGATTACGGTACGGACCCACCTCTGCCCGGACACTGAGCTATAAATCAAAGATGTAGCACGGGCATCCGGCCATGCTGAATGGGGTTAGCAGAGAAAAGCAATCCCAGGAAAAATACATGCTAGCAGTGTAAGCCGTGAGCAAAGAAATGCAATAAAAACATGGGAATACCTAGAAGTGCAAATCCCAAGGATGGGAAGCAGGATCTGCTGCTGGCCAGGGGGAGGTCTTCTCCAACAAGCACTGACTGCAGCCCGGGTAGGTGGGGGAGGACCCCTCCAAAAGCCTCAATGATGGAAAACCCCTGACTGCCAAGAATTTGGGCTGATAAGACCCAGGAGGGCTGGTGGGGCTGGGCGGTACCAAGCACCATCAGGGCTGGAGATGGAGCCAGGTCCTTCCATGCACAGCCAAAGGAAGGGCAGTACATGGTACCTACTGCCAGCAAAGAGAGGTAGGGAGGACCGATGCACATCCCTGCCCGCCCCGGAGCTCAGCCAAGCCAGGGAACTACAGGGTCCATCCCACCATGGCATGCACACATCCATGGGAAGCATCAGGAGCCACCATGACACAAGACGGGTCAACCTTGCAATAACTACCATAACTGCACGCCTGTTCTCCCTGGGTAATGCATAAAAAGCCCGTCAAACCCTAAGCTCGTGGTGTAAATTCAGGGGAAATCTTCCACCTACCCTTGGCAACAAACTGAAAGGTGGGAAGAGAAGAAAGAGCTTCTAATCAATCACTCGTCGTCCTCTTTCCATGCCAAAGCCAAGACCAGGCACTTGTTGCTAATGGCTTTTAATTTGCTTTTTCCTTCTCCAGTCAAGTTCCCCCGGCTCGCCGACAAACACAGAAGTGTTTTTGGAGGTTTCTTTTAAAAACAGTCAGCTTTGCTTAAATACAAGTGAATTTAACTCTTTGTACCTAGAAATTCACTTCCCAGAGCCACGGTGCTACCCACAGAGCACATTCATCCTACACAATGAATTTACTGAAAATGTTGCTTTTATCACAGTCACAAAACCTTAAGTAACTCAAGACCATACAAGCAGTCACAGAAGAGACTCCTCCTGGAAACCCAGGGGACACGCACAGGGGACATCCCAGCCCTGAAGGAGCTGATGACTGCCTTGCTCAGGGAGTGCCAGCAGATGTGCCTGGGAACACCAACACAAACCAGATTCTGTCATTGCAATGCGCAACAGCCTCCAAAAGAGGCCATTTTTGGCCTCTTTTTTTGGCTAAAATTGCCAAATTTTAGCAAACGGTCTAATTTAGGAACTTGGTTTTGCCCTGCAGATTCTCCACCTTCAAGAGCTTCCTCATGACTATGCTAGGACACAACCTTGGCCATTGGGCTTAAGTTGCTCAACACACTTCCACCCAGCAGAAAATGATCTAACCGTCTAGAGATTTGCCTGCTTTTTCCACACTTGTATTAACAGATCTTCCAGCACGTACCAGGAGGTGAAAAACACAACATCCTCTAAATTGGTAATGTCAGCACGGACCCAGCCAGGCCCTCTGCAGCTATCTACAAGACTGAGATGGCTTTTGAAACTGCTGGCGTCCCCTTGCCACCTGTGGTGGCAAGGTGGACAGATGGACGCTCTTGCAGCTCATCTCTGAGGTCAGTCCCAGAAGGATGGGTTCATGGCTGACTCCCCACCTTCCACGAGTGGCCACGTAGCGTATCCATCACTTGCTGCAAGCAATTATGAGGGCAGCATGGCGCAAGGTCCTCTCAGGGCACATGCAGCACTGGGAAAGACGACATTGACTTGTGCAACCCCATCACTTACTCCCACCAAGTGACCTCCTGCCTGGCATCTGCCCCATCCACCGGTCTGCCCGGTCAAACCACTGGCGGGACACCCTGGAGCACAGTGAGGTATCTTCTGGCCATGGGATGCCTCCAAGGGTCTCCAAACATCTGGTGGTAGCTGAGTGCCAGCAGAGAATGATGGGTTTAGGTTAGGAGGGAGAATAGGACAATTCCTCCTCCCTCTCCTTTGTCCTGGAGACAACGCATCTTGCTCCCCATGATCCTGACCTCTTCTGTTAAGGCAGTTTGAGCCTTGCTGGTGAAGACGGATGGGGAAGAGCTGGCTGTTGTTGCTTTTTTTTCCCCTCCAGAAGCTTGGCCCAAGCATTTTGCATGTTTGATGCCAGCAATGCCACATACTCTAGTGATTCCTGACCTTGTCGCCTTTCTCTTATCTCCTCCTCCTACTTCACCACTTGTGTTTGCAAAGCCAATACTTTCATCTTAAAAAAACAAAACAAAACAAAAACAAAAACCAACCAACCAAAAAAAACCCAAAAAACAAACAAACAAAAAAACCAAAACACCCAACCAAAGGTAAACCACGCCTTAAGACAACACAAAACACAAGCTCTTTGTACGAGAAAGAGCATGTTAGCATGAACTCATGTACATCCCGGAACAAGCCTTGGAGCTGCCAATATGCCAGAACAGAAGACGTGTCGTTTTAGTCCCTTTTCTAGCGAACAAGAAGGGACTTGCGGAAATATCGGGACGTCCCATCCCTCCTGCAGCACCATCATCTCCCAGGGGTTTGCTTTGAACCCAATCCCCACCATGCATGGCATCCATCCCTGCTCGGACATTGCAACGGCAGCAGAGCTGGCTGGAGAGCACAGCCCCGTGCTACACTGTCCCCTCCAGCCCCTGCCAAGCCCTATGGAAAAATCCTGCCCACAAGCTTAAGCTTGGCTCTGCTCCTGCCGGTTGAGCCTGCTGCCAAGCAAGGGCAAGCCAAACACGGCCCGTTTGATGGAGGAGAGGTAGAAGGGAGGGGGGGAAAAAAAAAAAAAGTAATTATGGCTGAGCATGTGTTGCCGGTGTCTGCTGGCACCTGGTATCTGTTACAGCCTCCCTGATGGGGATGTCACCCTTCACGAGTGAAGCAGGAAGGACGGGAAAGTTTCCTTTTATAGCAACAACTTTGGAGCATGAGTCCTGTTGGATATCCATCTCCAGCGCTGACTTTCAAGTGACTCAAATATAGATCAGGTGTCTTTGGCGGGGTGGGGGGAAGAGAGCTTTCCCTGCAGGACCTCCTGCTGCTGCCAAGCACAGGCTCCAGCCCAGCACCCACCCACTGATTTTGGTCACCCGTGTCCCATGTAATCAGCCACTGAGTCAGGAGAAAGCACTGCAGAAGCCAGCGAGACTGGGTCAGGTATGGTCTGAGAGCCACTCGTGGTAAGGAAAGCTGGATGCCTCGGCATCAAGCAGAGAGCAGCACCGATGCGCTGACTGCCAAGGCAGAGGAGGGTCCCAGAGATGCAGGTACCACTCTCGAGCATCCACAGCAACTTCAAAGTCATCCCCCTTCCAAATCGCTGAAAACGGTGCCAGTGTGGCAAAGGTTTAAAAAGCCTGCAAGTGTAGGAAGGTGCTGGCAGTGCTGTACACAGCAGGAACCCTCATGAGGTTTATAGGGCCATAAAAACGGTGCTCCTGGGCTGATAGCCCAGGTCCTACTGCCCAACAGCAATGCTTCCCAGCAATAAAACCATTACACACACCCGAGTCCTGATAATATAGCAAGGAAGTAAATAAAGTAGTACTTGCTTCCATGGTTTCAAGGCTACCACAGGCTGCAAGACCAGTCACCCCCTCTGGCATCCCCAACAAAACAAGGCAGAGGGATGTCTCCAGTGGCACAGTCGTTGGTGCAGCTGATGCTGTCGAAATCCCGACACAGAGACTGGGGTACTTCCAGGCACACCCTAAGAACAGACTTCTCTGTTCCACAAAACTAATGAAAAAAAAAAAAGGTAGCATCTGCCCAAACATCTCATGGTGAAGGAATGTGACCAAAGGAGAGCACCTCAACAGAGAGAGCACCTCAACAGAGACGCTCTGCCCATTTTGCAACCTCAGCTGGACCTCTTGTCCAGGGGAGGACTTGCTCAGTCTTCCCTTAAACCCACATACACTTTTTGCCCCCACGATGTCCTTTGGCAAGGAACTCCATGAGTCTGCTGCCCAGGCAGTGGAAAACCTACCTCCATCAGGAATGGGCTCTCACCAGCTCCGTCTGATGTCCACTAGCCCTCATATCAGAAGAGGCAGAGTTCAGTCCCAATCCACCCTCTCCCTACTGTCCGCTCAATGTTCTTCCAAGAGAAAAAACACTTCCTAATTCAGGTGGGGCAGTCCCAAAGTTGGTTTTGGATTTTTTTTTAACAGGGAGCTGTGGATGAACTCTCCTCTGCCATGGCAAGGAGTTTGTTCCAGCCAAGTCCCCATGGGGACCAACGAAAGCATGAAAATTCAGCATCGCACCCAGCACCGACCTCCCAGGGGTTAAATGTAAAAGCTGCAAACTCAAGTTTAAAACCCTCGGAGAGAACAGGAGCCCAGGAGAGCACCTTCTTCGTCCAAGCCCTTGCAGCCCCTCCAAAGTCCTTCAGGAGCCCAAGAGCTCAGCCAACGGCCGAAGTAAGACTGCTCCTGAGGGATGCTTAGGACCAAAAGCAAGGACCAAGTGCCTTTCAAACCAGGGGAACTCAGATTTGAGCTGGATCAAGCAACAGCACAAGCTCACGCAGGCAATCGGTGGCAGAGAAGAAATGAAATCCAGATTTCCAGAGCTACAATCCAGCCGCTGGCCAGAGGGAGACACTTTTGAAGAAGAAACAGCTTTGTCTGACAACAGACATCCCTCCCGTGGCTCGTAGTCATCATCCTCTACCTTGGAAGAGGAGGAAAATCTCTCCTTTTCTTTTTTATGCACTGCACGCTGATCGGTGGGTTAATCTAAGGGCACATCTGCACTCTGGCACAGACATCTGCATGAGCTGGTCTGGAGCAAGGATGCTGGGCAAAGCTCTTCAGCTGTTGCCAGCATCTGCTCTGCCCGCTGGTAGAACGCTCTCAGCTGACGGACGAACAGTGTGGACACCGTGCTGTGGCCCCACCTAGGACCATCATCAGGAGAAACTATGCACGCTGCTCCCTGTGTGGTGATGTGGTGGAAGAGATGCCTCTTCATGGTACCCCCATTAAATTTGGGGGCAACATCCACAAAGAGCAGGCTAAGGGCAGCCATGGAAAACAAAAGGAGGGGAACTTATTTCCTGCCTCCATGGGTGCTGCAAGAACCATCTCCTTAACACCTGGTGCACTTGAGGGGGGCGACCCAAACCCCTCCTCCCCATCTCAAGACACCAAATTAACCAGGGCAACAAAAACTTCAAGCACGGTAAAAGGCTTTCATTGAGAAAATCTTGGAGCAACTCACTATCACACTACTATCAGGGCTACAGTCCCAGCAGCGTCTCCTTATTTAGATAATTTGGATGCTAATTTGGACTTCAAGAGCTGTCAAAAGTTGAAGCGACCGAGTCCCTGAAAAGCTGTGCTTCCCCCAAGTGGAGATGATGACAGAGCTTTAACCGCATCAACACTTCAGAGTCCTGTCTCCATCACCCTTCACTAATTTCATCTTTGTCTGATGGAAAGAAGTAGCTGTTCTCAGCTGAATTGCTGGTGCAATGCGCAGAGCCACGTGCTCTCCTTGATCCCGGCTGCAATGTTGGAAAACCAGTCCCACCAGCGTGACCAGAGAAGGGCAGGCACAGGAAAGTCACTCGCGCTGCTGGATGGGCAGGCTGGCACCATAACTGAGGCAGTGACACACAGAGAGGACAACAAAAAGCTCCAGAGTTCAGCTAGCCCACCAGAGATGAACTAGCTCCAACATGCCCGCAGACCAACACATAGCCAACTCCACGCAGCTCTCCCTGCCCAAGTACTCCACCAAGACATATCTTCACCACACTGACCACTTCCTCGCACAAAGAACGTCAAAGGCTGAAACATCGGTCCTGCTTGGTCCTCTGGACTTACCTGACCTGCTCATCATTTAAAAAGAGAGGGCTGCGTTCAAGACACAGATGCCGCGGGCAGGATGGGCAGGCAGCAGCCACCCGTGGGTCACCCGCTTAGATGACATTGTAAGCAGGTAGCCAGAATGCAGCCGCAGCCCCCAGGTCAGCTGGACTTGCTCCTGACGTCAGTCAGGAGGTCCATTTTAGGAAAAAAAGAGGGGTTTTGTTCCCAGCTCGCTGCCCGAGCATTCCCACAGACACCGAGCAGCTACCAGCTAGCAGCCAGATTCTCTCGCTAGTGAATAAAACTTCTTTGGATTATCAAACCAAAGAACTCATTCGAGCAAAGAGCTCATGCAAAAGCTTACCCTTGATTTAATGTTCTTACACACCTTGCTGATTAGTCCAGGTACTGATCTGTTGGTGGATTACACGACACCTTCAGCTACGCTGAAAATGCTGACAGGAGCCAAAACCCATCACGAGTTTGAGTTATGCAGAAACAAATGCAATCAGCACATTGCAATGAATTTCCTCAAAACAGTGGGGTTTTTTTAAGCAGTTGTCCTTGGTAAACATTTCCAAATCAGGTTCCCCACGATACCTGGGTTTAAGCAGCTTAACCATTTGCTGGAGCTGATGGTCTTCTCCTAGGAAAGCAACATGCGGGGTCTAACTGGACCTGTGGGTTGCTCGCTCCACGGCATGCTCCATGGCATGCTCCACGTTTCAGCCAATTCCCGGTCCATGAACGCATGTTGGAAAGAAAGCAAGCTCGCTGGGAACAGTACGATACCTGGAGAGCAAACCCCGAGGTGATGATGCCATTCGGGAGGCATGCAGCAAGAAGCAGACAGGAGGACAGACATCTGTTCCAGCCCAGAGTGTGGATTAGGACTTGCTGCAAAAAGCCCTGGTCTTTCAATTTGATCTCACCTGCTAATCCAGCGAGTTGGATACCCATCCCAGAAAGTGTTCCTGCTTCAATTCAGAGCATGCTTTTAACTCCAGACTCATTACTTCGGCACAAAAGACCACGTGGCTAATTTCAGGCAGTTTTCACCAGCAAAGTCCTTGCCTTAATTTAGATTAGAGCTTGTCCACAGGTGGGAATTGAACAGAATTAGCTTTCCAGGTGCAGGCAGCCACCTCTGCGAGTCCGGAGGGTGTTTGAGATAAACCAAAACAGGCCACTGTTTATGCAACACAAGAGCAAACACCACGCCTGCTTGTTTAATTAGTTACCCCTGAAATTAAAGCCCGTCAAACTGCACGGAGGCTTCGTGCAACCTGTAAATTAACTACGAGGAACGCAACCTGGGGGTGAGGGATGCCAGATATAATCCAAGCAGTGGCTCCAAGCACTTTCCATAACATCAACAGTGCCATGAAGGGAAAAACCCAAAATAACACCACCCACCCCATCCATCTGTACTTCAGAGTTTGTTGTTTCGGTCTCGCCAGGTTAAAAGCTGCTCGATCCCATCATCATGGGTCAGATGGCTGATAAGAAACCGATTTCATCATTTTAAGACCCAAGCGTTTATTGGAAGGATTTATCTGCAAACAAAGTTACGCACTTTGAACTGTTCAGTTTTACGTCAGTTAAAAATGCACGAGGCCCTTGTCTGGACGCTCTCAAAATTAATGTGGTACAAAATGAGACCACAACCTCCACCGTGTGCAACGTCAAAGACACGCTGCTTCTCTGTGCCGGGACAAAACCTTCTTCGGGGTGACTCATTTTGGGGAAAGGTGCCTCTCCTTAATAAGACACTTGGGCACAGAAATGGTCATTTCCATAAATTTGGCAAAATCTCGCCTTTGCTCAAAATCGTGCTCGTTGCCGGGCAAAGCAGGGCTGAATCTCGGACACGGTTTTTGCAGCGTTAGTCAACAGGCAAAATAAAATGACACCTGAAAGTCATCTTAAAGTAATGGAAGATTTTTTTCCCTGCTTAAAGCAGAGCTTTTGTGCTTGAGTGGAGTCGGTTTCTACAACTTTCCACATTGCACTTCTTGCAAGCACAAAACACCCTTCCGTGCGCACATCAAACCATGACGATGCATCTTCTCAAGAGCATCCCCTAAAAAATGGGCAACTCTAAGCCACCGCAGAGGGAATATTTCCAAAGGGGAGGTTATTCCCTCTATGCTGTCTCCAAGAAGTCAGCCCCAGGCGAGGCTGTAAGGAGATGTACCTGCCCTTGCTTCTCAAGCCCAAGACACGAGGCCCCGAGGAACCTCAGAGCCTCCCTGTTCGAACCTGAGAGCCGGGTACTCCATTCATTCCCACTGAGATTTCTAAGGTAACAGACCACACCGTTGAATTTTGGATTATCGCAGCTTGAATTAGGGGTGAAGCATTACCAGCCGTGGTACGGGGTTGTCTTAGGCCAACACAGAAGCACCCGTATTACAGGAAAAAAGACAAAGCCGTTACTGACAGCCAGGCAGGGGGATACAGAAAAGCCCAAAGCTTTCTAGAAGAATGCCTCATTTTAGAAAGTAAGGACTAAAATCAGGTTAAAAAGCCCCATGTATTCGGGGACAGATGCCTTGGGTCAGCTGAACATTGGCCATGTGCAGCAAAGAACCTGCTCCGTTTATCGATTTCTATGGAAAGCAACTTCAATCCCACCACCAGCTCTGCTTCAAGGCTGCTTTGATAACCACAGTGATGTGTGTATTTTAATTTTGGCTCCGTATCTAAAGCATGGGTTGGGATCTACAAGCAGCAGGCTCTTGGCTAGAGAAGACAATTCCAGGTACAACCAACATGCCACGGCACCATCCATGGCCATCTTCACCTACTCGCCTAGACAACACCTCCTTTTCTCAGCATCTTTCACAGCAACACCCCAGGTTTTCGTCCCTGTAGGATCAAGCTCTTCCATATCTCAATGCCACTCGCATCCAGAAGCGCAGCAGATCTTGGTGCCAGCGATGAGGCAGCTCTGCAAGGAGAAGCAGAGGAGGCAGCAAGAGCTTTCCAGGAGCTGAGGGATGCTCTCCAGCACAACCAGCTGATGCCTGCATGCAGCCTGCAGGACTTTGCTGTCAAAGGGCCAGGGTCAGGCCAGAATTGGACACGCTCTTGATGGGAAGAGAGAGCCTAAATATCAAACCAATGCAGATGGACCTTTTTTTTTTTTTTTTTTTAATTAAAACGTGCTTGAAGTGACACATAAAAGAAGTGAAATCCCAGGCACAGCTGATGCACGAGGACAGATTTATATTTAGAAGAACGACTTAAGTACTCGATCAACAGGAAGGAAATGGAAACTTTTTTGGCACTGTCCAGAAGGAGAAAAGAAAACCAAAAGAGAGACGGCCACCGCCCACCCGTTATTACTAAGGGCAACATCCACTGGCATTTTAGCCTCCCAGCTCTCCACTTTTACACTGAATTCAGCTTTTTTTCCATGCACGATCCCTGTAAACAACATTTACAGCTCGCAGAGCCTATGTAAAGACTATCAGCCAAAACACATCACGTGCATTCACAAGACAGCTGGCATTATTATTATTTTTTTTAAATTTAGCACTTACTACTGTCAGCTTCATTTTCAACAGGACAACTAACGTGTTAGTACTTCAGCATAAAACAAATATATCGAGGTGATAAAAAAAAAAAAAAGCCATTTCCAAGTTTTGCAGACTGAAGTTTTAAGAGAGATAAAGCAGAGCACCAACATAAAATATAATCCTTCAAAATTTGCTGTTTCTTCTGCTGCATTATGCATTTGGGAGCTTTTAGTTCAGAAGTCAGAGACGTGCTTAGCCGGATATCCGATCGTTTGCTGGGCCTCATCCCAGATTTCTCTAACATTACTCACATCTTTTGTGCGGGAAGAGGGATGAGGATTTTACACTTAAAGGCAAAAGGGAGAAAGAAGTGTTTGCAGCACTATGTAGGAGTTATAACGGTTAGGCTTAGACCTCTGAGTCCAAATGATTCTCACATATCCCATCCACAGAAGGAGAAAGAAATCAGGCTGATGCCTGGACTCCTCTGCCTTTGCACTGCTTGGGACCTGGGGATGCGCTGGGACCTCCCCAGGACATCCAGGCAGGACCCCCCAGCGCCGTGCAATGGATGCTCGGCCCGAAGGAAGATGCTCTGCATACAGACATGCCGGCAGCGACCAGCAGCATCACCTCCGCCTGCCAACCTCCCCGCAGGGAATTACCCTCTGCCCTGCTTTCACAAGCTGAATTGCCTTAAAGCAGCCTTACGCCAGGAACTACCTGCCCTTTCCCGAAGCAAAACACCTCCCCTTCCCGCTCCGAGCGAGGGGACCATCTGATGCAGTGCCAGCATCACCGCTTTCCAGTCACAATCCCCTAAAAATTAGGCCAAACTGCAAATATTTTTATTCCTTTTATCCTGCCTGACTGCAGGGCAATCTGGACACAGTGATTTATTCCCCCCCCCCCCCCAACGCACTTTTGAAGTGATTTTAGAGCCCATTTTTGGAGGCATGGGCACCACAACTGCAGAGACCATGGTTCAACCCTCAGATTGTACTGCTGCACGAACCCAGGCAACGCTGATGCTCTGTGCCTCAGTTTCCCCCCAGCGTTATCCGCTGGTACCCAAACCCTTCAGGACACGCATCCCTCCCCGTTACCTAAAGGATGCATCAACGCCTGCCTGTGCTGGGGTTTCCCACCATGGCCAGGTAGCAGGAAAACCAGCAGCAGGATGGCAAGCAGCTTTCCCCTGGCACGCTTTTAAGGCGAGGGTTTAAAAACAGGGGTCAAGGCATGGAGGTAAAGCCGGGATGGAAAGGTCAGCCCCGCTGCAGGGCAATTGCAGAGAGGGGGTTAAACGCCTGCCCTCCCCAAATCCCCACTGCAGGGCCCTGCATTCCTCTGCTCAAACAGCATGCCGGGCTAAAGCTTTTTTTTTTTTTT